>JAOYSI010003372.1:0-15206 GCA_025775065.1 Hiodon alosoides
TCTTCTGGGAAGGCTTTCTACAAGATTTTGGAGTGTGTCTGTTGGAGTTTTTGCCCATTCTTCCAGAAGAGCATTTGAAGGGCCTGGCTCACAATCTCCGTTCTAGTTTATCCCAAAGGTGTTCGATAGGGTTGAGGTCAGGGCTCTGTGAGGGCCAGTCAAGTTCTTCCACACCAAACTCAACCAACCATGCTTTGTGCACTGGGGCACAGTCATGCTGGAACAGAAAAGGGCCTTCCCCAAACTTTCCACAAAGTTGGCCTAGGCCCCTCAGTTCAACTGAAGGGAAATGTAAATGCCTCAGCTTACTAAGACATTTCTATGCTTCCAACTTTGTGGAAACAGTGTATAATAGGATATTTTAAATGGAAGAACATGCTGACATTTTCTCAGCCAGCTGTAGGAACTGATGGTAAAATGTACACTTTGAATAGTGCTGGTAAATAAGCCCCCCCCCATGGAACCAGTTAGATCTAATCTAATTTTGTCTATTCTATGAGGTTTTTGATATTCAATGCCGTTTTATTTATTTGATTTTTTTTGTGTATTTGATTAGGTTTTTGTTATATTTATGAAGGTTCTTAGTTATTTCTTTTCTATTTATTATTTTTTTTGTTAACTTTACCTTCATAGGTATCTATCTTCCGAGTTCAGATAACAGAGGTCATGATTAAAGCAAAAAAACAAACATAAGCGACATATGATATAATTGAACATATTCTTTATTAGTTATACTATATTCCATAATGTTAAAATGTATTGGGGGATAATGCAATGATCCACGTGTTTATGAATTGTCATAATAAGTTCTTCCCATTTCTATTCAAAATATAATAAACATTTTTTGTAAATAGTTATAATTAAAATGTAACAAAATAACATTGCAGTGCTGACATGCCCTGTCACTAATGCAGGAAAGCTGGACATTATTCATGGGGCCCTTGACTTGGCAGGAGTTTCCTTTTGTCACTTAAATAAAATTTGAAATTTAAATAATACAATTGCAGATGAATATAAAAATGAAAAAAGAAATTGGCAGATACGTATGGGCCCCCCTCAACAGTTTTATCAAATGTTTTGTAAATTATCTGAATGATTATTAGAAGTGTTATCTAAGTGATTGAGGCAGGAATTCTGCAGGTTTTAGAGTATCCTCTCAATTATGAACCTATTTAACCCTGAATTAACAAGTTGATTTATTCTTTTACAATGAGTGACCTTTTATGAGTCTTTTATGACATGAATGTATGGCGAAAGGTATGTATATGGTGCTGAATACATGGCTTAATTTCTTCATTTTTTCTCTTGAATCCACTTGATGGTGTTGGTCCCAAGTTAATTAGGCTAAGTGGTCATACATATAGTCATACAACTGAGTAATAAGTAAATAATAAAAAATATTTTTTCTATTGAAACACTGCTGCAGTACTGCAGTAGACAAAAAAATAAAGATTACATTTGTGTAAAAATGCTAGGGTACCCAAGACTTTTTCACTGTACTGTATGTATGTGTATCTGTAAATCCAAAGTCGATTATTAGGCTTGAGACACTTTTAAGAACATAATGCTCATATATTCACTTTAAAAGAATCTTGATTATCAATAATCTAAAACGATAAACTAAATCTGCTAATCCATCCTTAATTGAATCTTTTCCAATGTAAGGAACATTGGAATGTCGAAAAAACAAAACAAAACATCTAAATCAACCAGCATAAAACAAATGCTACTGAGTGCAGGAAACTTTTAAGCAGGACTACCGTGACTCATGATGATATATAATATACAGTATGATGACCACGTAAACGGCTCAGATGAGTAGCAAACAAAAAGCCATACACTCTCTAATTATGTTGTTAATCATCAAGATTATTCAAGTGAAAGTCTTTAAATTTGTGGCCATCACCCTATTTACATATGAGCAGTGGAGTGCCAAATCCACACAGATTTCATTGATTTAACAGACGGCATGCCCTAGTCTCCTGGTTGTCCCCACAGTTCTTACATCTGACTACTGTGCAGGACTTGCACCACTTTCATGTTTTCTACAAGCTAAATCTTTAATAAATTGCGTATAGACAGAAACCAGAATATTTCCAGTGCTCTTCAAAATGAAGTTCCCTCTTTAGATGAAATACCAACAAGCCACCACCTCCATTATGGTGCGGGCCCCGATGAAGTTTCTGCTGACAAGATGTTAATTTGCTACATAAAGCTGAAAATTAAAATACAGAAATCACAAAATGTTTTCTGTGCCAGTTTCAAAGAACAGTCTGTACTGTTGTAGCTCAAGAGTTTCACTGTGTGGAATTTGGCCTCCTCAGGAGCCTTGCCCTGTAAATTAATTGCTTAATATTATTAAAACCTCTTACACCTAATACAACTTAATAGAAATAACATAGAAATAGGCTAACACACGGATTCTGTACTACAACACGTACATGTATGTATTCAAAGATGTGAGCATATGCATATTTTTCAATACATTTAAATTAGATTACATGTACAAATAATAATTAATAATGAATGAAACTTCAGTGTAATTACATTAAGTAATGCTAAAGCTGGTTATTTCAATATTTTAAATTGTGTAAAGCAAATTTGTTCAATATATATAATTTTTATTAAAACAAATTTATAAATATGCTGTATATCATAGATTATAAGAACACAGACAAGATTGCTAGTCTAAGTTAAAAAACTATTTCATACCACAATGTAAAAACACACCAAATAAATTATACTTAGAATGGAGAACCGATTTTGAGTATAAAGTAAATTTAAAACTTAATAACGTTAATAATGTGTTGTGGTGTGCCTTGGAGAGTAGTCATAGGATCTAGAAAATTAAGAGTCAAAAGTACACAAGAAATACACTGTTCAATGCATAACTGAAATTCCACAAGAAATAAAAAGAAAATGACAGTATTTCAGAAAATAATCACAACTTCTGGCTCTGAATGGCTATAGGTGGGTCGCTATAATTGTATATAATCGATTATAATTGTAATCGGGCACTTTTTTATTTTACTCATTACCAAATTCGCCAACGAATTATGTCAGAAATCAGTCCCGCCCAATTTGAGAGGAGTGTGCCAATGGACAAAAACAGCTGGGGTTATCATGAAACCCAACAGTTAGTTTTTAATCCTTCACAATACACGATGTAATCTAAAAGTACAAACTAATAGTTGTGTTGATTGTTAAATATAATTAAATCAAGCAATACATCTGACACGCTAATATTGCAGTTAAATCAAAGCCATGTAATGCGCCATATGCTTTGTCTAATTTCTTACTGCCACTGGCCTGCTTCAAGGCGTAATTATGGCAGGCCTTGTTTCTGCTTCACAGCAGGGGCAAAACTGAACATGAATCATTTTAAAGAAGACCCTGTTCTGGTAGAGCTTTAGTGTGGTTATGCACTTTGCTGTGCAACTATTTCTGAATTAAATTAGAGCATGAATAGAAAAATAAAAAAGATTCTTCTTAAAAATCACTGGATCCTGAGATGCACCTTTACGGGGAACAATGTCCGAAAGTCTCAATGTGCACACACCTTGATGGGAAAAACCTTTCCAACGATTTTAATAGAAATCTTAATCTAGTGTTGCTGCACACTTGATGCAAATATCTAATTGTACTTCATGTTAGCGGATTTTTAAATGCAGTCCAAGGCTGATTTGTACTTGCTTCATGAAATCAACCTTTCAGTTGGTTTAAAATGCAATTTAGTACAGAGATAGTACTTAACTCAGGGTCATCCAACATGTTTGAGGGGGAACTGATATTCAGCTCTGGTATTGTCTGCTTCTTGGAACAAATGAAACAATTTGATATATTTCTTTGTGCAATGATGCTTTTGACTCTTGATGATCCTTCCCTACCTACCCTGTCAAATGCTCCTAGTATCTTCCTTATACGAAGTGAAAAGAAGCAGTTAGTAGTTAGCAAAATAACGATTTCATGTGTTTCAAATTAAAAAATGTAATTTTCCCCCCAATACATTCTGGATTCGAGCCGTTATGCCCCAATAATAAAAGCCTATCCATTGGCATCCAGTGGTCTGTGAAACAGGAATTTTGTGTTGGTAACTTAAATATATCTTTTTAATCAGGGATAACTGCATTATTTTCCCCAGTACAGTTTTGACGGGTCACTCCATTTAGCTATATGTTATAGTTGAGAATGACGTTTGCAAATTATTGCTCAGTCACACCTCACGCAGTTGTCAACAATTTGCACTTATTAGATCTATCCTTTACAGTCATATTTTGCAACATCTCTGTCAGAATGGCCTTCATCACATAGCCATGAAGGCTACCCACAGTAAACAGAACCGGCCCTGCTCTTTATGATTCTCGAATTAGAAGAAAACCATTGTGAAAATGCAGTAAACAAGCCCCCCCTCCCAGTCAGCCAGCCAATGTTAATCAAATCTCTGGTCTTTTTAAAAATCTAGTTTATACGAATAAGAGAAAAGCACTCATATCATTCTTATTCTCACCGACAAAAAGTCTCCTGCAGTGGAATATAGGCAGATGCAGTGCAATAATTTCAACCTGCCTGCTCTTGGTGCTATCCATCAAGTAGTTATCGATCCCAGGGATCCTAAAGCTTTACAGAATCCTCTCCCTCAGACAGCCTTAGCAAAGGCATTAACTTGTCTTTCTGCTTTAAAAGGCAGCAGGGAACTGCAGAGTGAGACCTCTGAAAACGAGAACAATGCATTGCTTTACTGTGATCTGAGAATGAACGTAGTCTACAAGAAAAGAAAAAAATGGTTCGTCAGAATCCAGAATTTATTCAATATTTATTTTTGGCTTTGAGAAACTCAGCCTTAAATTGTGTTTGTATGTAGAAAGTATTGGCAAGACTGCAAATTAAGAGCTAACACTGCATATTTTGGAACTAAAATAATAGTAAAAAACGAATGGATTTTTAAATTTAGTTTTACAATCCATTTATAACTATGAGTCATTAATGTCAGCAATGAAGTGTTGAAATAAAACATTTACTAGAACCCAGGATATTTAAATAATTTTGGATATTGCATGAAGCTTTATTGAACATGCTTTTAGAAGAAGCTTTTGTAGAAGTGTGAATTTGCTGCTATATTTCTGAATATAATTTCACTTTGCCACTTTTGCCATGCTTTCCCCTGTATCATCCTTACAAATACAGCCACTGTTATCTGAATGTCCCTCTTTTTATACCATAAAAGATGCTTCCTAATACTAATTATTTAAACACCTTTCTCAAAAGTTAATTAACACTTACTCAAAAGTTTTTGTTATTTCCATGAATAAAAAGTTATTATCAGAAGGATGATGAAGTTACTTAACACATAGTAGATTATTACTGGGATATTTAGAGTGTCTTTATGCAAATATTTAAATAATGTTTGTGTTTGTGTTCAACTTAAGTATAGCTGACAACGATTTTGTACATTTTTTAAATTCCACTAATTTGTTTAAAATTACCATAAGTAATTAAAAAGTGCAAGTCTCAAATCAAAACAAATTATTTAAGCCATATTAAGCCATAGTGTGTGCTTATTAATATATAGAATAAAACTTCTATATTATTATTGTTCTCATGGGGAGCAGTCAGGTTGTCGAGCAGGCTGGACTGAACAAACTTTCCTTGGCAAAAACCCCCAAACCAAAACAAAAAATAAAAATAAAATAAAACTGGAGGTCATCCTCTGGTTTAACTCCACTGTCCGGTGAGTGTATAAGCAATAGCCTGGGCTGTGCGAATCATTACTCAAAAAAACAACAACAACAAAAAAAAACCTACATCCCAATAACCACCATACATCTTAATCATTCAGCGCTGAAGAAATAAAAGCTAATATGGAACCAGTGAGGAGGTAGGATGATTAATAGTGTAGCACAGACCTTACACAGCAGAACACACAGAAAACAAGGAATTAATAAATATGGAAATTAAATCAGTTGGCCAGCAGCACTAATCCATGGAGTTTATGAATTACAGTAGGCTAATTAATATTGATTAGTGCACTCCAATGAACGTTGCTTTCCTTTGTACTGTGCTGTGATGTGGTTGGACCCAAATCATTTAACCCAACAGTCTTTTATTTTATTTTATTTTATTTTATTTGTATACCGAAGTCCTTAGTTAAACTGACACTTTTAGCATCACATCGAAAAAAATGATTTTCTAATTTTTTTAGCTCCAGACCGGTTACTTTTGTTTGAGTGTCTGTGTGTAGAATTTTAGTTTTTTTTTCATTTAATCATTGGATCTATATAACTATTAATCGATTAATTGTGTATTTTAAAAATACAGGATCAAACAGTACCATCACATCACAAAAATTGCTTTGAATGCCATAAGATGTGTTTCATTTCATAACTAGGGAACAAGAAATTCACACGTATTTATATGAGCAAATCTGTAAAGAGTAACTCATGCTCAGGCACTACCTAATCCTTAAATGCAAAACCAACCATATCGGGCAGCATTTCAAGAGCCCAACACATGGGGTGAAAAGAGCAAGGGCAAGGCATGAGGCCTGCAGCATGGACTACCACAGTTTGGGACGCTGAGTTTCTGATTAAAAAAGCCTCAGAAATATGGCAAATTGCCGGATGCCTCATTAAGCAATGCTAATCGATGTTTGGAAAATATTCCAGTCGACCTGACAGAATTAAATGAAAAACAAAAATGTCTGAACGCAATAACAGCCTGGTGAGATATGCCGCCGTGACCGGGTCACTAATGGGTTCTCGCCGATGACCCTCTTGATTTAATTTTGATTCAATGACTGCCCAATGGCTAAAAGTCTCCAATTACCCAACAACTGAACCAGCAGAAGGTTTTATACTATACATTTATGTTGATTGTAGCAACAATAATAATTTAATCATATACCCGGATGTCCACTCTCTTATAGATCACTGTTGCCCCATAGAAGATTACCGAAGGCTTACAAAATATCAGAACTAACACATTCAATTTACACTCAAACGATGAAAATAAACAAAATTATTTTCCAGAAATGTCTTGGCTCCAGTAACAAAGAAGCGTTGTTTGCCAAAAGATAGAAAGCCAGCAGTAAACAAAGACTTGATTGTGCTTTTGCCAATATTATTTAACATTTTTGTGACACAACCCTTTCTGGAGAACTCTGATCAGATTTGTCCATAAATGTAAAATTGTTTTATACCCACGCTTTTTAAACACACGTTTAAATGCGCATCCAAGTAACCATGTGTATGGCGACTATTGAGTGCTTAGATGCACTCAGACCTTATAATATCCTAATAAATATTTAGAACCAATGATTGAAGGGCAAAATATTGCTTTAACCTGAATCTTTCCTTGCTGGGCCACGTGTTGGGAATTTTGTGATTTATGCACGGTCGTTGACATACACTGGGAGAGAGGATGAGCAGCATCAGAAATCTAATCATGACTCGTGGAGATGAACTCCAGCTGTTCATTCCTCAACACAACCTTTTGTTTACGTCAGCTCTGCACAGAATGCCATTTGTGTTTGAGTGGTTCATTAGGGATGCAGACTTGACAAACGAGTTGTAGAACATTTTTGCTCATTTGGTTGTTAGGATCTTATCGATTTGAAACCTCATTACTCGATAGCTGGCCAGTTTGCAGTGAATCAGCACAAGCAGTACAGTTTTGCAATATATCACACACGTCCACGTGTGCACACACCCACGCGCATACACAATTTTCCAAATATGACACTGATTTGCACCGGTGATGTAAAGTCAATGCTATCCCCCGATATTACACAAAACCCCTCAATCATCATTGCATTGAAGGTCTTAGGTGTGAGACATGAAACAAATCGATACATTTTCTTTTATATCTGTATGCGGCAAGGCACTTTTTCTTTGTCATCAGACAGTGTTTAATATAGTAGGTGTTGACCGTCTCCTCAAGTCTGTTTGCCTGATGAAAATAACAATGAAAGACTGTGTGCATGGGCAGCATGGTGACGCAGTGGTTAGCGCTGCTGCCTCACAGCGCCAGGGATCCCGGCTCGGAGCGTCTGTCTGTGTGGAGTTTGCAAGTTCTCCTCATGTCCACGCGGGTATCCTCCGGGCCCTCCGGTTTCCTCCCACCGTCCAAAGACTTGCAGGTTAGGTTCATTGGCCATGCTAGATTGCCCTGTGTGTGTGTGTGTGTTGCCCAGCGATGGCCTTGGTGTATCCCTGCCTTGCGCCCTATGCCTGCAGGGATCGTCTCTGGCGTCCCCGCGACCTTCACCAGGATATGCAGTTTAGAAAATGGATGGATGGACTGTGTGCTTCTGCATCGTTTAGTTCTCTGAAATCAGCTCTTTAACAGTACCTTTTTCAAAATAGTAAATCAATTTGACTATGGTTCAAAAACAAACCAGACACCAATTATAACTTCTGTAAAAAGGGGTTCATAATATCAATGCATTAAAAAGTTCAAAAATTGATAGTTAACTTATTTTAAAAAAAACAGCCTTTAATGCTGTTCATGTAATTATCTTGATAAATATTGTGAACTTGTCAGGTGTCACCTTCACCCTTTAGGTTAATCTGTCACTGTATTGATCTTATTGATTTCTACTTTTAATAATTCAGATTTACTTCAATAGGACAATATAGCAAGAAGCAAGACTTCCCCCAGCCCCCTCTCCAATTATGTCAAAGTTCTCATAAAGACTTTTTGTGGCCATCCGGCAGATCTGACGGGTGACCAGTGTGAGAAAGAAAATTTCTCATTACTTCAGAGCGTATCAAAAACAGGCACACGTCTTGAGGTGTCTCAGGCTTTCCCTTTCAGATGGCATTATTGATACTGCAAAACATACAAATATCAATGTATATGCCTTGTATTGTGGTTTCATTGTTTTTTTAACTTATCTGGGATGAACATATTGCCGTGACTTTTCCATTTTTGCCACTATTAAACTAATATTTCCCAAACAGTTGTCTGAGGGCTTCTGAGAAAGTGTTTGCTGGTTCCAGCTCCTGCATTTGCTATTTACTACAAATTCCCTCGGCTGTCGATATAAAGAGGAAGTGGAGGTGGTTAATTTAAATTTCGCCGACCCATGGCGCCACATTGAGGAAGAGAAGGCGAGAACTGAAGTTCTCTCAAGCATTGCAGAGTGTGAGTCTCAGATTAATGAGTTGGCTGAAGACTGAGATGGTGATGGATGAAAAAGCTGAGACGCCCTTACCCCACACCAACCCTCTGCAATTCACATGGTAAAGAAACCTGAGTCATCATGACTTTCTATTGGGTGCTTATGTCATTTTAGATTTTTAGGAAAAAAAAATTGGATGAGAAATTTGCTGGGACACTGTAGTGACTAAACAAAAAACAAAAAGATTACAATAACATTTTTAAAAAGCCTCTTTTGCCACCCTGGCAATAGAATAAAAATAAATCAAACCCTACTGCAGTCTTGAGTATAATAAACTTTTATTACAATGCTATATTCGTAGATTTCCATAAACTTCATCATATTAGTAAAACTCAAACCAGTCTTGTAAAGACTAGTGTCATTTGATTTTTTCACATGTCCTATTTTTCTGTATTCTTTGTTTTATATTCTTGCTTGTCATTGCGTAGAGGACTGACATTAAAATCCAAAGGATCTGTGTAGATACAATAACCTGTGTTTGTGTACCCCAGAAAAGCCAGCATTTTTTTGCCTTATAAAAGAAGCTGACCATTTACAGTTGCATCTCAATAAATTTGAATATCGTGGAAAAGTTGAAATCGTATTTCAAGCCTTGTTTTGTTTTAATCTTGATGATTATGGCTTACTGCTCATGGAAATCAAAAATCCAGTATCTCAAAATATTAGAATAAAGAATTTATAATACAGAAATTTCAACCTGAAATGAATCTAGAATATATGAAAGTTCCACTTTTTTAATTAAATTAGGGTGTTATTAATGAACTTTTTCACAATATTATAATTTTTTGAGATGCACCTGTAGAATAATTTCAGCAGTGGTAAGGATGAAAGTCTGAAACAAAACATTTAGGCTCACTTTCTCACTCATGTTATTGGTACGATTCTGATAGAAATTTTTATTTATGAGAATGCTTTTCAGGACAAAGAACCTGAAAGTTGTTACATTTGTTGAATAAGAAGTTCACAAATTAAGGCATGTGGATTAAAAATCTTTACTGGGTGCAGATTACTTCTTAATAATAAGATTATTATTAATAAAATAACTAGTAGATTGTGTTGGTCTTCAAAATGATATGCTGCACAGTAGTTTTTTTTCTTTAAATACTCTGACATAAAAAAAAAAAAAAAACTACATGAATTCAATATAACAAATAAGGTATAAAGCGATAGTCAGTGTTTAAAAGGCCCTCATACACAGACCACAGTTTGAAAGAAGAACGTTGAGAAATATGAGTCATGAGTATTTTACAGATATGGACGCTCATCAGTTAACGCTCCTTTCATCGTTTTAATTCTACGCCCATTTATTTTCCTGGTCCTTAAGATGAGGAAGCGTATCGATGCTCTCACTTAAAGTCCATATCGCGTTTTCATACTCCCCACCTTTTTTTCTTTATTGATTTTGCTGGTTGTTCCAAGTGTAATGAGTTGACTACACTTATCCCGTTAGATGCTTTGGGTCCAATGCATGAGTAGTAATGAGGTTTCCATCTTTAGAAGCACTCACTGGGTTCATGAGAGACACAAAGATTTTTGATTATCTAAAATGGCTTTCTGCTTTTTTTTTTAACGATAAGTGGAACATACTGAAAACTTCTACAGTTAGGAGTTCCTGTTAGGTGCGCTATAAATACTTCAGAGAATTAGTTCTCTGCTACAACATTTTAAAGCTAAATTTGTTAACCCTCTTGGAAGGATTAACAGATATGTTCTGTAATCATTTACTGGCTTTCTCAGCTGTCTTAATTGTTTAGAATGTCTGCTAATTCTGCCTTAAGGTCATTTAAAGTAAATACATGAAATACATCACACAATAAACATAAGAGATTTGATTAAAACAAGCACTGAATGTTATGACCAATAACGTTTTTCTTTTTTTCTCAATGGAACTTTAACTCAGACCAAATAAAAACAGTATAGCAACCAGTTTATCACTCTTTATACTCTTGAAAAAACATATTTAATAATGTTTTCGTTATACTCAAAAAACAAAACTATTAGGATTTTGTCACAGCCCTTTGTTTGCAAAGAACAATGTCAGAGCATGTTTGGTAGGGTGTTCAACAGAAAAGGGTTTGGCTGAATATACAACAGGAACTAGTCTAGTATATGATGAAGCATAACACATTGATGCCTGGATATCATTTTAGTTGGGACCTTATCCAGTCATTATCCATTCTGCACTTGTTACAGGTGAATATTCTTTAATACAGATACAGCTGCTCATTAATGTTAAAATATGTGGTTAATTTGTGTCATCTGGGCTGGAAGTATTTTTGAGTATGACAGATTCAGGAATATACCTCCCATCTCCCTCCTAGTGCATGCCCCCCACCCCTTGCAGACCTGGTATACCAGAGCGGGTTTTTTTCTTACTATTCATTGACAACTCTGAGATGAAATCCCCACACAGGGCTCGGGAACTAACAATGTGGCACTGCAACAGGGCAGTGTTACTCCATGATGGATTAGCCAATCTGTGGGAGGCCACCAAAAACGCCCCAATGCCAGTTGCCTTATCATTTTCCCCTAAATATTTGTCATCAGCTCTGTCCCTCATTTCACGTTTGTGATAACAGTATAATCAGGAATTATGTAACTTCATGTTTGAGATAGAGGACTTTGACATTTTGAATACATAACATAGTAATGGATACATAACGTAGTACTTTACCACAGATAACTCTCAAAATATTACTGACCCTGTACTATAAACTACTTACAAACTACTAAACTAAGACACAATACCACCGAACAAATAATTTTTGATACTTTGACCTAACAAGCCAACATGCCCCTAGTAATTTTAAGTATAGCTGTGAGTGTAACATAACATTAAATATAGTAGAACTGTAACAAATCCAGCCATTTACTACTTGCTGAACTACTATTACTACCACTACTGCTGTAACTACTATTACTAAGTGCTGCTGCTGCTGAGTTCAGGTTTAACTGCTCTTTATTCACATAATTTGTGCCTGGCAGCACCCTGACATAATGGCATGTGCTTAGCCAGATGTAACCCGTATAATTGCTTTTAGTTTAGAAGTAGCTAACGGTGCAGTCAATTTAGCAATCCCAAGGTATGCTGAATGTGGATACTTTGTAAGGTAGGCTGCAACTTTGTGCAAAATTATACTGGTTTTCACATTCCTGTTGAAAATTACACAAAATTTGTAAATGGAAGCTACAAAATTAGTTTCTGTACTTACATTAACACATTTTTGGTATTGGTATTGTCTCAAATAAATAACTGTGACACAGCTGTGAGCAGCAATGAAGGGGGGGTCAAGCCATGTATAATTTCCGAAAAGATGGACATTGCCAGACTCACTAGAGGTGCACTCTAGTAACTGAGAAGTTAGTTTCAGGAGTATTTTACCTTGCATATAGAGTCAGGAACAGCTGGGTCAGGAACCTATTTACCATCGATGTTGCAGAGCTAGCTGACAGTGTGGGTGAGCATGGTTTTTGCAGATCTTGCAAGGAAATAATTAAGTCTGAATTTAAGATACATTCTTCGTCAGACTGTCAGGCCCTAGGTCAGGTAGTGCACCCTCAGCTCTGAGGATCCCTGCACCACTGCATCAGAACACAAATCAATGAGAATTTGTATTATTTTTAATATTTTTTTAAAACCTCTTGTGGATTCGAGGCATGCAAAAAAGACCATTTAAAATGTCTGTGAAATGCCATGCAGGTGTTTTAAACCTGTTTCAGGCCGGGTAGTACACCACTGTGTGGAGCCGACAAGGAACCTTGACCTGAAATGATGCATACAATCCAGCAGTCTCGAACAATGGAACCCTTCACACGTTCGTAGCTAAAAGCTCCGACACCATAGGGACATAGCAAAACGGAGAGTAGGCTATGTCAAAACTGAAGGAAACTCGCAATGCTGGTGTAGAATCCTTGCTGAAGCCCATGGAGACGATGGCCAAAGGAGACGATGGTCAATAGGCGTCCGTACCGTAAGAACAGACAATCATATCTGAAGTTTAACCTGGCAGATGTGCAGGGGATAATGCTGCGGCAAAACAAGCAGACATGGAGGAATCTACCAAACATTTTAAAAAAAATCAGATTTCAGCAAATGTAATGGATCTCCAGTATTTATCCCTGGACCAGGTTGACTCTGTAATGGATATAGCTTGCAAAATACAAAATTCACATCCTTACCCTCAATCAACCGCTGAAGTTGCTGATTCAAAATAGAAGTGCAGAAGTGCAGTACTCGGACTCAATTTGAATCGCAGAGGCCGAGGTGAAAGAAGGGGAGGCGTGAGACCATACAAGAACTTGGACATCAAAACGGTCTTTCATCAAAAAGGTCTTTCAGCCTCTTTGGAAGCGGATGATCTTTAAAAAAAAAGGCGTGTTGTCAAAATTAAGCGCATTTGTTGACGTGGCAGATCCGGATCGTGGAGACCGGAGGCCTACTCTATAGACAGTACTATTCAAGTTGGGAGGATCGGACCTTCTCTGAGTTGTCAGAGGGATCTGTGAAGCCTTCCATGAGAGACGTAAAAAAATAAAGACATACACACGAGACAGAGTGCTGAAAGAACAAGGTATGTATAGAAGTTTGGTAATTGTGACAGCTGAAATTCACCGCTGAGATTGCTTTGTTGCGTATGCTTTGATACATTTACTACGCACTGCTTGTTCAGAGATTAATTACCACTTAGTGGGCTTGCGGCTAGATTATGTTGGGATCGCACTTGGAATGATGACTCAAGATCAATCAAGTTATTATTTATTAAAGCCGCTGGTTTTTTATGGCATGATCAAAATGCGAGGTAAGATGATCCCTTTACAGTTCCTTCCCCCAAATCATTAAAACCTACATGCATTTACCGAAATAAGAAGACATCTTAAATATGTCATTCCATAAGCATAAGATGAATGTCTCCTAGCTGAATAGTGCAAAATTGGATTTACATACTTTAACGCGCTTTTTACTTTTTCTTTGTTTTGCCTACCTCAATGTACTACAGATCTTCTCACTGAATCTAATTTAATTAATACCAGTTTTTTGTTTCACCCCTTAAAATGACAACATCATTGTCATCGAAGTCTAAACTGGGCCAAAGCAAATCTGCAGACAAGTGGACCATATCAGTGCGAGATTATTAGCAGAGAATGTGTGTGCTATAAAATGTGTTCTCAGGGTATTGATAAAAGATAAAAGCATGCTTCTTGTTTTTAAGATTAAATGGAATGGATTTGTTTGGGTCTTCCCTCAGCCAAGAAGAATGTGTATGAACTCAAAAAACTTTCTACAGGTTCATCCAGTAAAACAGTATTTTAGATATCTATATTATATTATTTCTATACTATATATATATATATATATATATATATATAGACAAGTCAAGTTTATTTATAGAGCACATTTAAAACCACAACCGTTGACCAAAGTGCTATAAATTAAGAGTAGCAAAAAGCCAGAAAACAATACAATACAAATACATATAATACAAAACATACACAAAACAAGTTTAACAAACAAAAAAGGACAAAGAAAGGCAACTGTCATACTCTGTTAAAAGCAAAAAAAAAAAAAACAAGAAAAAAAAAGAGACATAACATATTTCTGGCCATTTTGAGCCTGTATTCATACCCACAATTGCTAATTCTCCAGATTCTCAACTAGTCTAAAGAGAGCCAGTGTTATTGCTTCTTTAATCAGCACAACAGTTTTCAGCTGTGCTAACCTCATTGCAAAAGGGTTTTCACAAGACTAATGGTTGCTAATAATGGGCCTCGGACGCCTATGTAGATCTTCCATAAAAAAATCAGCCGTTTCAAAGTAAAATAGTCATTAAAAAAAACCATGTCTACACTGTATTTCTGATAAATTTGATATTTTTTTACTGGACAAAAAATTAGCTTTTCTTTCAAAAACAACGACATTTGTAAGTGACCCCAACAATTTGAACTGTAGTGTATATACAGTGGGTGAAATAAGTATTGAACACGTCACCATTTTTCTCAGTAAATATATTTCCAAAGGTGCTATTGACAT
>JAOYSI010003373.1:29073-40143 GCA_025775065.1 Hiodon alosoides
ACATTTTTAAAATTTTTTTTTTCTTTTACATTTTTTTCTTGCTTTTTTAGCAACCTAACCTCTTTTATTAAACACCCCCCCCACCCCCACCCGGGGGGGGGGGGGGGGGGGGGCGCGTATGACTGAATCATAAATCTCTAAATCCTGGTAGCCATCAAGCCACCCTTCTCTCTCCTTCTACACTCAAGCAAGTGCAGAAACCGCAGGGGAGGTTCAGAGGCCTCTCGACAGTACTGCAAGCCCGCTACCCCTGTGCTCTCCTGGTCACAATCCCCGAATGACATGAGCTAGACCTGAACCAGCGAACTTCAGAAGCGAGATCTTCATCTAATTCTCCAAAAAAAAAAAAAAAAAACATAAGGTCTATATTTCATTAACGAATTGTCCCTGAGGTCATGTGATGATCTGACCCACGTCAGCAGTAGTCAGGCATACCTGTAGGTAGGCCTGCTGGCAGCGCTGCACCAGCTGGTGGAAGGCAGGCGTCCTAAGGTGGGCGTGGATGTGGGCAGGGTTGAGCCGCTGCAGAGCCTCCAAGATGATCTCCTGCAGGACGAAGGGGCTGAGCACGCCCTTGGCAGCACCCACGCAGAACTGGTACACATAGTTCACACCTTGGGGTGAGGAGGAAAGGGTGGAGCAGCAATAATGTTATAATCACCATCACCATCACCATCGTCATCACAAAAACAACTGAACTAAATGACCATGTCCAACTGGCTGGTCCCTCTTACCCAAGCGGGCGGCCAGTCCCAGAAGCCATTTGACGTCCTCGGTGTAGGGGGGGCTGCGAGAAAAGTTGTTGGGGTGGTCATTGTGAGCCCTCCGACCCAGCATCTCCAGGGCCAGCATACCTGAAAAGGGCCAACCCCAGTACATCAGTGCCGCCTACCCCCCGGCGGAGCACATGGAACAGCTGGCCACAACGACGGACCCATCGTCTGGAGCACTGTGTCACAACCAGAGTTCTCCTCCTGTCCCAAACCAAAGCCTCATTCTCGTCTGAGGAAAATCAGACTTTAATCCCACACCACACAAAAATGAGATTAGCATAAACCCTTCACATATCCATGTCCCTAAGAAGATAACCAAGCCCGCTCCTCATTTGGTTTAAAAATATTCATCATTTATATTCCAGGGGTGCCGTCACATTGACCAGTTGGTGTCTAATCCACAGATCTACCTAATCCTCTTTGTCAAGTGGAATGTAGCCGAAGGGGCTTGTATTACACATCTACACACTGTATAAATATGCAGTGGTTACTTATGCGTTTATGTAATTCTGCAGGTACAAATATAGCTGCAATACAAAGGCAGCAACAGAGACCAAAAGGAAACCAGACAGACTTCACCGCCATTCATGGCAACACAGATGTATAATGGATACTGCCCTCACCAACTCTGTAGGCCGAGTGCAAGTAATGCAGGCCCTGTTGGCTGATTGGTTGACTGTGCTGCTCGTCCTCAGAAGGGAAGGGCGTGCTGACCAATGAGGCGGGCTGGGAAGACAAGCCGGGAAGAGAAGCCCCCTGAATAGCCTGGATGGTGGAGCTGGAATGGACGCTGCCTACTAGAGACAGGAGAAAAGTTTCTAGCATGGATGGCTGAGAATGTTTTTATTGCTCAGAGAAACCAAAACGGGGTACGGCCCAGGACCCCTGGCCCTCACTGACCTGCCACAGTGGTGCTCAGAGGCAGGCCGGCCTCAGTGTGGTAGGGGTGGACCGCGATCTGGGTCATGGACGGCACAGGCACACCAGGGAACGTGACCGCAGTCGCTGCCATGGGCGGATGAGGACTGGTGGCCACAGAGAAGGGGTACTGGGCACCTATAAAGGCCGGATGCATTCCCTGAGAGGGCACACAGACACACTTAGAATCAGTTGGAGTCTGCTCCCGGGCAGAGGGATTCCGTCCGAGGCCACAGAGGGAGGCTTTGTCCACACAGAAAACTGCCTAAAAAGAACACAACACAATTAAAACAAGGGCAGGAAAACCACCAGGTAAAACACCCGCAGAGAATCTGTGCACTGATCAGCTCAAACAAACCTAATCAGGCTGGAGTCCCTCGAAAACGAGATTCAGGAGCCGCGGCCGTCACTCTGACGCCATCTCCTGGGCAGACAGTGCACCTACCTGGGGGTATGCTGCTCCAGAGACAGGGAAGACGGCGGGCCGTGGCACATGCTGCAGCGGGTGTCCCAGGTACTGAGGGCTACAGACAGTGGGCAGGTGGGCCTGGATGGTGGTGTAAGGGTGCAGGCCCTGTGGGTGGGGATGCGCGATGGCCGTGCCCGGGATGGCGTGGGACTGGTAGATGGTGGAGCCGACGGAGATGACAGGCACCACAGCGGCAGCGGTCACCGCGGCCGTCACCGCGACCCCGCCCGAGTCCACGGGCCCCCCAACGTCCAGCACACCCCGACCAGCATCTGGGGGCCTCCGCCCTGCCCCCCCGCCGTTGGCACCGCACCGCCCCGGGCCCTCGCGCTGGGCCCCCACCCCACCCCCCACAGTCTGCTCATACAGCCAGTACCACTGGTGCGCCACCTCAAACAGCACCTCGGGGTACACGCCCCCACCCTTCGCAGCCTCCTCCACTGCCATGCAGGCCTTCTCCAGCATCACGTTGTCCTGGAGGGAGGGAACCAAGAACCAGGTCAGAGTTCAACCAACTTCGTTGTGAAGTAAGAGGTTTTCAAGGTCAAAAGCAGAAACTCCTACTTTTCACACAACATTTGGGAAGTTTTTTTGGCATTCTGCAATCTACTTCTACAGCCAGATTTACAACAGAGGTCCGACAACTGTACGTCTGCCCCTGCACCACAGTACCGTCCCGCACAGGAGTTAGGTGGTCTGGCACACGGAGCACACCCAGACCCAGCCCAGGACGGCTCATGGCGCTGTACCTGCTCTTTGCACTGTACCAGGGCCCTCTGGATCTCGTTGGGGTTAAGGGCGTGGGCGTGGGGCAGGCAGCTGAGCGCCAGCTCGGCGGCGGCGCGCACCATGTTGGGGTCCCGTGCCCGCGAGGCTCGGTCCGCCAGAGACGCCACTTCCGGGGGAGTGAGGTGCCCATCCCAGCACTCCACCAGGATGTTGAGAGCGGCGCTGCCAATCTCCATGGCCTGGCCTGGAGAAAGGAACATGCCGTGCTTAAATGACTTAAAGGACTCTAAATCGGACTCGGATTACCATTATCCCAGAGAGGAAAGAACAGGGTGCAAGCCATCCTAGATACTAAAGTATGCTCCAGAGAGAGGGCATTGTACAATACAGAAAATTGCCAGGAGATTATTCCTTAGCATTTTAAAGAAACGGTGAAATGAGAAATGTCACACAATGCTCTACCTGGACTCCCCAACTCCGCGGCCTCACCTGTGATCCAGGACACGTGGGAGGAGTAGGTCCTGGAGAGCCAGTTAGGGGAGACGAAGTTGTGCAGGCCCAGGGCATAGAGGCCGATCTCGAAGGCACAGAGGTGCAGGTTGCGATGTGGCCCTTGGTGGCCCCCGCTGGCAGAGGGCTGGGTGAAGATGGAGGTGGAGCTATTGCCCCCGGCCTTAATCAGCACCGTCTTGGCCAGCTCGAAGTAGAAGTGGGCCGCAGCCTCCGACGGCTGGTTGGGCACGTGAGGAGCGTGACACTCTGGACGACGCCCTTTGTACCTGCACAAAGATCAGTCCACGTGCAGTCATTACTACCCCTACCTCACCCGGACTCTAACCCACTGCCATGCAACGTAAATAAACATTCTGCGGAGAGATCAGATCCTACCTAACAAAAAATAGTTTCATGGCTTTTTAGACCGATGAACCAGAAGGCGATGAATGGGCCTCACCTGCTGGTATCCGCACTCTTTGCTCTAGCTCCACCCCCGGCCCTGCGCGAGCCGCTGGATGACGACGATCCCAGCGAATCCGAGGATGAGCTGCTGATGCTGTCGCTGTCTTGGCCCCGCCCCCAGGAGGCAGCCGCCCAACCTCCGCGGAGTGGGCGTCGGCTAAGTGTGGGGGAGCTGTCCGAGGTGGTCTCGGGGGCGCTGCTGTCAATACTCGCCATGCCTGAGAAGACAGCAGGGAAACGGACATACCCATCAGTGCTGAAACACATTAGCTACATGCTTAACAGATGCCCACAACCCTGGGAAACTGACCACATGGACATGGCTACTAAAAGGAGGAAAAAACACGTTGCCCACTCTGCATTGCTAGCTGAACAAGCTATGAACAAAAAGTAGCCAACAAATGAGATATTGCGTTACTTCATGGGGATATGGATGGTGTCCTACAGCATGTGCCAGTGGACTGCAGTTACCCGTGTGTTTCTTCTTCTGACGGACGGGGGAGCCCCAGCAGCGACCGCTGTATGCCCCCCGACCCCCCAGTGCTAGGCGGCTGGGCACCGTGCCCTCGGGCTTGAATGGGGCGGCTTCGCTCTGCTGATCGCACGCGGAAGGCTGGGGTCCGTCTGCATGCAAAGGTGTTGGAGGTCAGTGCCCGACCTCTCATCTATCCATGCGTTCAGCTAACCGGCACACACCATTATCCCAAAGCATAACAAGTCGTTTACCACAGTACAGAAAAGGCACAAGAATACGGGGAAGAGGTGGGAATCCCGTCCAGCACACACCTTGCTCTCGGTTTTCACTAAAGCTCTCCCCTGCTGCTGCATTCTGCACGCTGGATGGCAGTCCTGCCGTCTGCCCCGCAGCGCCCCCGCTGGCCACCCCCTGCACAGTGGCAGAGGCCCCCGTGGCGGCAGCAGCTCCGTGCTTGGACACGCCCCCCGCCGCACCGCTCGTCCCGTGGGCAGCGTGTTTGGACGGGCTCTTCTGGCCACTGGCCGCCGGCTTGCTGGAGTAAAAGGAGCTCAGCGTCTGGGGCTTGTGGGTTTGGCTCTCACGGTCCAACAGCTTGTCCAGGATCTGCAAGACCAAGGCGGATTCGCAGCAGATGCAAAAGTCACGTCTCCCACGTTACTCACAAGTCAAGTCTGCGTTCAGTACACAAAAGGACCCCGACCTTGCAGCTTTCAAAAGAAGAGGATAACGTCCCATTAGGAGGTGTACACTCCCAACCCTAGAAGGTCGTAGGTTCTGCAGAAACAACCAGTGCTCCCACAGACGACTCACCTTCTTCAGCTTGCTCTGGTCATCCTTGTAGGTGATCATGAGGGCCAGGGCCAGGTCCCCCTTCTCCCGCCGTGTGCCCTCGCACAGCAGGGGGTGCTCCGCCTCGCTCACCGTGGTCTTCATCCCTGAGTGATCAGCCAATGCTGCTGCTTTACTCACAGCCAGCGCCAATAGTATTTCAGCCAACAAAACAGCGCTGTGCTGTATACATTGGAGTTACTGCATTTCATTTTAAATATCTTTAAAGTTGCTCACAAAAATAAGCCTATCCAAAGGCCCTTCAATCTGATGGCTTGGTTGTGCTCAAGTGTTTTTTATTAGAAATGTCATTTCAATTCTCCATCCTGCTAGCTGCACCTCTAAATAGCCTAAAGACGATTGCCCAGGAAGCAAGTGACCTTTCACTTCTTACCCAGCGCCGCCACGGCTGCCTCGAAGCCCAACTCCTCGTCACCTGGCATCTCGTTGTTACGGTTACGGCTGGGTGGACGGGAGCCCGTCGGAGAGACCACTGCACGCGCAAGAAACGAGTGGGAGAAAATGAAGACTCGCGGCACGTCTCAACAGAAAGACAACGTTCATCGTTTAAGTTAACGTTCAGAATAATATTCATCCATCCATCCACCCACCCACCCCCCCATCCAAGGGCAACACTAATGGCAGAAGCGGTAGTTACATAGGCTGATGGCATTTATGTGGTCTACAGAGTCTTGGTCATCACCCTGTGGATGGGTGTCTGAGTGCACTGTGTGTGTGTGTGTGTGTGTGTACACTGTGCATGCCTGTTCCCCCTCCACGCACATCTGTGCACACATTCTGTATGCGAGGCTCACCGGGGGTACACAGCACATCGAATATGAAGCTTGCCAGCATGAGGGGCAGCACGGGCCGGTAGTCGCAGAAGTTTCCATCCCGGAGCTGTTCGGCCCGGTCTCTGATTGAGCTCATCTCCACCAGGCCTAGAGGGATCTTCTTAAGCAGAGCCACCACCTCAGACTCCTGGTACGCCAGCTTCACCTGTGAAGGGGGAGAAGGAGGAGCCCAGCCTTCAGACACAAGGTCACATGTGGGTGCTTTGTAAACAAACAGTACAGAGCTAATGGCGGTTGACTACACTGAGTGCGCAACAGTTATTTTTGATTAAAGATTCAGAATCAACTTTATTGTCATTGCACAAAGTATACGACAAAGGCAACTAAACTGGAGAGATCCGATACTGAGTTGTATATACGCAACCACTTTCCCTAAAAGCACAGCCCACAAACCTCAAACAGGTGACACAAAAGGATGCACATTGAGTATGTCACTACACCATCTGTTATGGAAGAAAGATTTTGGCTGGAGCTGCCGTGTGCAAGAGCTTGATTTTTATTTTAAATATCCAGCCTATCTGAGGGTGAAACCTGCAGAGGGGCGCCTGACCTCCAGGGCCTTGGTGGAGGCCGGAGGCCTCTGCAGCTCTAAGGAGAACATGCCGGTGTTGAAGGCCAGGTTGTGGTACTCCAGTCTCTCGCTCAGTACCGTCAGCAGGAAGGCCGACTTCCACAGGGTGTTGGTGGCCACCTGGGTTTGCCGGCTTGTCGACACCTTGCTCTTTTTGCCCTGCCCAGACAGACAGACGGACGCAAACGTTACATATGCAACGGCACCTTTCAACGCCCTTGGGTGTACATGGAAAGGCAGAGCCATGGCAACGCTCAGGACTGAGGAGACAATGCTGGGTTATTGGCAAGCACACGCACACTTCGCAAACACACTCAGCTACTGCGTTATCCCAGGTTCAACCCCATATTCAAGGGTAGAGCAGCTGTGCTCCCTTGGGAACAAGACCCAAATCTTCATTACTTTAATAACTACACCATCTGTAGCCAATTTAAATCCTTTCTAGATAAGTCAAATTAACCTTGCACACACACACACACACACACACACACACACACACACACACACACACACGAGCTTTTATGACATCCCATTCTAAATCCATAGGCATTAACATCGAGTTGGTCCTTGCTTTGTGCATTTTGTTGGAAGCATAGAATTTTCAAAAAAGTCTTGCTAAGCTGGGGCATTAACATTTCCTTTCAGTGGAACTAATGGGCCTAGGCCAACTTTGTGGAAACAGTTTGGGGAAGGCCCTTTTCTGTGCCCCAGTGCACAAAGCAAGATCCATAAAGGCATGGTTGGATGAGTTTGGTGTGGAAGAACTTGACTGGCCCACACAGAGCCCTGACCTCAACCCTATCGATCACCTTTGGGATGAACTAGAACGGAGATTGCGAGCCAGGCCCTCTCGTCCTACATCAGTGTCTGACCTCACAAATGCTCTTCTGAAAGAATGGGCAAAAATTCCAACAGACACTCCAAAATCTTGTAGAAAGTGTTCCCAGAAGAGTGGAAGCTGTTATAGCTGCAAAGGGGGGGACCAAGTCGATATTAATGCCTATGGATTTAGAATGGGATGTCATAAAAGCTCCTGTAGGTGTCCTAATACTTTTTTTTCAATATAGTGTACATCCATACATATCACACATATTAAGAAAAACCTTTTGCGTATACTACTGCTGACAGTTCTCCTGATCGAGGGAAAGCCCCACTACAGAAGGTCTGAGTGAGGGTACCTTGGTCTGGGGCTGCTCCACCTTCAGGTCCGGAGGGTTGGCCAGCAGGTCCACAGCCAGCTCCACGGCCAGCCGGCACGCCTCGTTACTGTAGCCATGGGCATGGAGGGCTTCCGCACAGGCGAACAGCACCTGGAGCACAGGCGAAAAAGGCGAAGGCGGCTTACCCAATCGCCATAGCAACCACCAAATGCCAGACTCCCCTCCGAGAA
Source organism: Hiodon alosoides (assembly GCA_025775065.1). NCBI lineage: Eukaryota > Metazoa > Chordata > Actinopteri > Hiodontiformes > Hiodontidae > Hiodon > Hiodon alosoides. The sequence goes on from JAOYSI010003373.1 coordinate 37,041, forward strand.
ACAAAAGAGTCCGCTCATTGTGCGGGCTGGGGATCAGCGTTCGGTGAGTGGTCTCCGGACTGCTACGTCTGGTGTTTCATCACAAGGCCGTTACATTATCAGACAGGACAGGAAGTCCATTAACAAGGGTAGACACTCATTCACTTCCTGACTCATAACCGCCGGGTGAAGTTAAAGGTTTGTAACAGACTCGATCTGGCAGAGGCCACTGTTCTATTGCCTAACGAACCACAGTATCATTAGCCTCCGTTTTGTGTCAATGACCGTCACACCACATGGACAATGTGAGTGCCGCATGAGTAAGTCAGTAAGGAACGCATGCACCAGTTCAGAACAATGGTGCTGAAATGCATGTGTAAGAACCTCCCTCAGAGCCACAGAAAATCCTCCTTCTTACCTCCATGCGTCCCTCCTGTTCCAGGGGCTTTATCCCGGCGAAGATGTCAGGCTCCTCCTCGTGGCTGCCGTCGGGGGCGCCCCGCTCTGCCCCCTCCTCCGACGCAGCGCTCAGGTAGTAGGCCTGATAGTCATCCTCCCCAACAGGGTCCCCCGCCACTCCCCCCTCTGGGGGGGGCCCCGCCTTCTTCCCACCGCCCTCCCCCTCTCTCTGGGCCCGAGGCGGCTTGGCGCTGGCAGAAGTGGCAGGCTGACCGTCCTCCATGGGGTCTTCGCTGCCGTCCTCCTCGACCTCCGCCTCCTTCTCCACGGCGACGGTGACGGCGGCGACTGGGCCCGAGGCCCGCTTCCCTTCGAAGGCGGGGACGGCGCCGTGGCCGCCGACGTACTTGCGCGGCTCCCGGAGCAGGGGGCTGGGCGCCGGCAGCATCTCGGGCGGAGGCGGCAGGAAGTCGAAGGTGTTGCTGGCCTCCGCGCCCAGAGCCAGGCTGGACCCGTCGTCCATGCTGAGCTCGGCCATGTCGGGCTCCAGGGAGCTATCCTCGCTGCTGGTGCGCCGCTTGCTGCTCCCGGGCTTGCTGCTAGAGCCGGTGCTGACCGGCCCATTGCCCGCCTTCCCGCTGGCCTGGGCCAGCTTGGCTTTTCCACCCGCGGATGACCCACCACCTGGCTTGTACATCCCCTTCACACCATCGTCCAGGGCCAAGGAAACGCCCCCGCCGAGACGGACCAGCATTCCCCCGCCGCCCCCAGCCGAGAGTCCCTTTCTCTTGCCGATTACAGTCTCCTTGGGCCTGACGGCCACCTCCTGCTGCGGCGGGTGACTAGCGCGACTCTTGTGTTCAGAGGCGCTCCCCTCTGAGCCCCCCAAGCGGCCGCCCCCTCCCGGCTCAGGGGGCTCCCCCAGACCCGCTCGCGCCCCCCGCTGCTGCTGCACCGCCCGGGCCCAGCAGAAGGTGGCGCTCCTCTTGTCGGCGTTGCAGTAGGTGATGCCGGGCAGCGGGTAGGCCGCCTCCCAGTTGAAATAGCAGGACTCCAGCGCAGGCTTAAAGCCCTGGAACAGCTTGTCCAGAGACTTGCGGTGCTGCCCGCGCTTGACGATCTCGATCACCTTCAGGTGCCATCGTTTGAGTTGTGCGGACAGCTCCCAGCGCCTGGAGGACCGACAGGCAAACACAACACTACTACACGGCACTTTACTACACAGCCGAGAGACGGGGAACGGACTGGGGGGCGAGCAAGTACCAAGGCGCACGCACACACACCCACAAAACTGTATTAACAGTAATTGATTTCAACATAAAGGTCTCAAGGCCTGGGGGAAATTAATTCACACAATGGTAAACAGCCGTCGACAGCAGAGAAACGGGCATTATAGAACAGCCCCCACACCACCCCACATACGTAATCACTGGATTGGCCAGACTTTCTCCGTCTCAGTTCCTCACACTTCCCTCCATTGTTAAACGCAATCAAAAACATAATTCAACATAAAGTGACTGGGGAACTTTTTTTTTTAAACCACAAAGTATGTAGCTCTGATATTTCAGAGATACTTTCAGTCCGCCAAATCACGTTTTTTAACTAAATCTACCATGCCCAATCTAAACAGAAATCCAAGACTTTACAACTGCAGTTTCCTTCAGCCCCTTTTCCAGCCCTGACACGGTTTTGTTTGGTTAAGCGGACAGAGTAGCCGGTATGAGACGGACAGAAGCTACGGCGGAGAAGGGGGCGGGACCTTTGAGGGCTCATGGTAGGGTCCAGCACCGCCAGCCTCCACAGCACCACGATCTCGTCGCACATGCTGGCACAGGCGTGGGCCGCCACCTCCGACTGCCCGTTGCTGCGGCCCGTGTGACCGCTGGCGCTGCTGTGAGACGCCGAGGTGCGCACGCTGTACCACCACCCGATGATCTGAGGACAGGGGAGGGGGAGCCGTCAGACCGCACCGCAGGCTGGCATCGGCCAGATGGACACGGGTGCGAAGAAAAAGGTACAAATTCTGTTGGGTAGCGAGTGACTCGGACACATAATGAGACAACCTGAGAGTCACGTGATTTAATCTACACAGCATTGGGACTTTTTCCATCTATTGGGAGAAGCTGGGCAGGTCGTCAGTGTCTGTCCCGCACCGCGTGATACCTGCTCATAGGTGAGACACTGCTCGGTGAGGATCTCCAGCAGGGGCGCGGCATTACTGTCCCTCCTCTTCAGCATCTCCCGGACGATGGACAGGAGGTTCCAGATCCCCTCGGGCTCCCGGCCCCTCAGGGGCCTCAGCAGGCAGGCCCACTCAGCAGCGGCCGGGGGCTCCGTGGAGGACAGGTACATGGAGTTCACGTCACTGCGCACAGACAACGGGGCGTCAGGGCAGCCGGGCCCAACACCTGCGGTGCCACCAGGCAGAGTCTGGATCCGGATCCTACCTGAACACGACCGGGGAGGGCCCGCAGAACTTGTGCAGGGTTTTTTTGATGTTGTCGCTGAGCGTGGACTCGTCCAAGTACCAGGTGCTCTGGTCGGAAGCGGAGGGGCCTGCTGTTGGGTCTATACAGATGGGAGTCGGCGCGTTAGTGGCCTACACACAGGCGGGGGTCGGCGCGTTAGCGCCCTACACACAGGCGGGAGTCGGCGCGTTAGCGCCCTACACACAGGCGGGAGTCGGCGCGTTAGCGCCCTACACACAGGCGGGAGTCGGCGCGTT
>JAOYSI010003376.1:5000-15201 GCA_025775065.1 Hiodon alosoides
ATCAGGGTAGGAGATGCCAGCTCTCAGAGGTCAGGGTGCGCAGTTCGTCTTGTGTTGCCGCCTGGCCGCGGATCGCAGAGGTCAATCACAGAAACACAGATACGATTCATGGTTGCAGTCGCAAGAGACGTGGTCTAGTTCAAACGCCACAAACCCGCGATCAAGGCCACGGTCAACAGAGGTCAACCATCTCAGGTTGTGCCCTCGAAGGATCCGACAATAAACTATCCACATCACTCCTCTGTATATTCCAGTGGTCAGAAAGCATGGCACTGGGAATTGGGGATTGGGAAGAGAGAGAGGCAGGGAGGAGGGCTCTCAGTGGCTACTGGTTGGACACTTTTTGTGTCAGTCTTTAAATGTCAGCTGTCCTCACTCCCGCCTCTCTAGTCCTTGCTCTTCCTCTTTGTTTAAAGTGGTCAGTGTTCCTTTAGCCTGGGAGGGAAGAAAACGGGGAACAGACATTAGACGTGTCACGAGGAGCCCTTTTCAAATTCTTTAAAACTTTTGCATTTCATTACTAATAACCTGTTAAATTAAATTTAAAGTTTCAACATAAAAATATTACTATTGAAATATAAAAATATAAAATATCTAAGCTAATACCAACTAGCTAGTAAGCAAACAAGTTAGCTAGCTGGCTAGCTGAATAAATGTAGCATAATATCGGAGAGAATATATAGCTAGAGAGAGTTCAAAGTCGCTGGCGTAGTCAGAAAGTTGCGGCAACAGTCATAGCAACAAACTCAATGAAATGGTTACAATACTATCATGACGCAGCCCAGAGGCTTTTTGACATGACATGACAATTTTTAACAAACCGGTGATAATTAATTTAATAAAATTTTATTGTAAACCCAAAATCGCCACGGCTTTTTAGTGGGTGCTTGACCCCCGGAGAGCCCATGAATTTATGGGTAAGCGCACGTTTGTGTGTATGCGCATGTTTGTGTGTGTGGGTGTGCGTGTGCATGTGCGCACGTTTTTGTGTGTGTGTTTCTATGCGTGTGCACAAGTTTGTGTATGTGGGTGTGCGCGTGCATGTGCTCAAGTTTGTGCGTGTGTGTGCGCGCGTGTGCGCATGTTTTTGGGTGTGCGCGTGCATGTGCGCACGTTTTTGTGTGTGTGTGTCTATGCGTGTGCACAAGTTTGTGTATGTGGGTGTGCGCATGCATGTGCTCAAGTTTGTGCGTGTGTGTGTGAGTGTGTGGTTGTATGCACGTTTGTGGGTGTGTGTGTGCGCACATTAGTGTGTGTGGGTGAGTGCACGTTTGTGGGTGTACACGTGCGCACATTTGTGTGGGTGGGTGGGTGTACACGTGCGCACGTTTGTGTGTGTGTGTCTATGCGTGTGCACAATTTTGTGTATGTGGGTGTGCGCGTGCATGTGTTCAAGTTTGTGCATGTGTGTGAGTGTGTGGTTGTATGCATATTTGTGGGTGTGTGTGTGTGCACATTAGTGTGTGTGGGTGAGTGCACGTTTGTGGGTGTACACGTGCGCACGTTTGTGTGGGTGGGTGGGTGTGCGTGTGCCCACGTTTGTGGGTGTGCGTGTGCGCACGTTTGTGTGTGTGGGTGAGTGTGCGTGTGCGGGCACAGAAAGTTCCACTTACTCCACTGTTGTTCTGACACTGGGCTTGTGAGAGCACAGCTCATTCATGACCAGACGAAACAGCAACTACAGAGAAAATAAATCATTGTGTTAGTGAAGCACACACATACTGTAAGCATATTACTGCGGTAAAAATAGTTAACATGCTGGCATAGAACACGTGACAACCACACTGGCAACATTTGTTTCACTACGGATGCTAGCAGTTTGATAAAACCATAAATAATCATTTTTAATTGGTAACAACGCGTGTCCACGCCGAAGTCAGCAGGCCTCACCAGTAGAGCAAAGCCATCAGCTACCATTAGCATGTAGAAAACTTGATTCCAGCCTCCCGCAGACAACACTCCTGCCAGCAGGGGGCCCAAAGCAGCACCTAGGGAATGTGTCAGGGTGTTATTCAGCCATTCCGGTTTCTGGGAATCTCATCAATCAGACAAATGGAGGGACTGAATCTTTACAGGGAAGACTGAACAGAGGTTTGAGAGTTAAAAGGGAAAGCTGAATAACTCCATAAGGCCCACACTGACCTACGGATCCTGTGCCGTCGATGATGGCTGTTACAGTGGAGAGGGCCCTGGCGTTGCCCTTCAGACTCTTGTGCGTGCCCTGGGTCAAAAGTCAGAGCGAGAGTCATGAGACAACCCGGCTGTACACAATGACTGAAGTAAAACTGTAAGCGATGTGAATCTCTAAACCAGAGGATCTGTCAAGCAGCCAAACACCGTGCACAACCCAGACACACTGACGCACACAGAACGAACGCCTGCCCTCACCAGGTCTGCGGACACAGCCGTGGTGATGAGAGCGTAGGGTCCGTTCACCAGGGCCCCGCACACCAGCAACATCCCTGTGGAGGAACACCGTGCAAGTTACACAACGCCCGGCAATGTTTCAGCACCACAGCGTTGCCTGGCGGCCAGGCCGACCGCACTGCCAGGTCACTTCGCTCTTAGTGTCACGAGACGGGTCACTGCAATACCACGGGTGCCAAGGTTTCACCGCTGCGTTGCCAAAATTACAACGATGCTACGGGAAGACATTTCCATACCTATTGTGGGTCCGAGACCGAGCTGACTGATCATGGAGAAAACGTAAAGCTGAAAGACAAACACAAAGGGCAAACGTTAAACGACAGCACAGTATAACAATCCTGCGTCCAGTCCAAACCCCTGAACCCGGGACTGAGGTGCAAAACCCACATTATTCCAGCAAGTATCTACCTATCTAATGAAAACAGTGAACACTTCTAAAAAGGCACAATGGATTTAAACATATAATGCCAAACCTAACCCTAAATAGTATGCATTTATGCGTCATTCTGCAGGAGTCATCGGGACAGACTTACGGTGGGAGCGGCCAGCATCAGCATCACAGCACAAGTCGTCGCCCGCTTGTCCAGCTTATCCGAAATCACCCCGGCCAGAATGCCCCCTAAATGAGAGAGAGTGGCAGTTGTCAGACGTTCTGAACCCACCCCGCCCTCCCCCAGACAACCTGTAATTCAGGACAAGAAGGGAAAAACATTAAAAAACCCCTTACCCACGATTCCCCCCACATCAAACAGGGTAGACAGGTCCCCAGCCCTCTTTGCATCCAGGTGAGCTGAAACGGGAAAGGAGGCAATTCTTAAGCTGACTTGGTGACAGCACACACGTGCCCTAAATATATAAATATGTGGTCAAACCAGTAGTGCCTGCTCAACCACATTTATTGTCAGGAGCGGTTCCTGGAAAATAAAAAAGTGGTGACCGACAAAAAATTTTTTGTTAGTGGAAAGGTCACAGTCACCTATCCCAGGATCACCATCCCCAGAATTTGGGGCGTCAGAAACTAAGCGAACGAGTGGGTGCGGTCTTCTGAGGTGACGCGTCAAACGGCCCCCATGTGTTGCGGTGGGACCGAGCTGTGGGACAACATACCCGCTTTGGTGATATAGAGAGGCAGCCAGAACAGGAAGGTGTAGCTGACCAGCTTGGCAAACAGCAGGCACAGAGAGAACTCCACCACACCCTGGGCAGACACAGAGGGTATTCACCAAACCTTTATATGACCGGGCTAGGGACTTGAGAACTGGATCTCATTCAAGAAGCAGACCAGGCCATGAGGCAGTTTAAGTCCAGATCACAACAGAAATACAAATGAAGTTACATCAAGATATAGATGAAACATAAACATCATTCAATGTGCAGCTATATAGGTGCACCCATTAGGAGAAAAAAAATAGAATTAAATCAGAATTAAATTGGTCATGTAACAGGAAAAAGTGCTTCTATTTACAAATTCTGAATGCACAAGGGATATCAGATCAGATTTAAATGTTTGATTAATGACTAAAAGCTGTTTTCCATTAACCACACAATGCCTTAGTCAGCACAAGTCTGATATGGAACCCGAACCAAATCGCGGGCATGTTAGTTTGGCTAACCCCATTGGCCCCCAAGTTTGGCTAACCCCATTGGCTGATCCCAAGGCCCCCAAGTTTGGCTAACCCCAAGGCCCCCAAGTTTGGCTAACCCCATTGGCTGATCCCAAGTTTTGCTAACACCATTGGCTAACCCCAAGACCCCCAAGTTTGGCTAACTCCATTGGCTGATCCCAAGGCGCAGCACAGAAGAGTGTGAGGGACTGACCGGTATTCGGAGGGCTCCCGTGAAGCTGATGGCCGATGGCTCTGCCTCACTCTTCACCACCAGGACCTGCTGCACAGGCAGATACACGCCCCTGCTGTCCGATAGGAGCAGTTCTGTGTCCCAGCTCTGTGAGACATTACCCCAAGTTAATCACAATCATTACCATAAGCACACAGTCCTGCACTGTCCGACAGGGGAAGTTCTGTGTCCCAGCTCTGCGAGACATTACCCCAGCTCTGGTAGACATTACCCCAGTATCTGTGAGGCACTGTGGAACACAGACATACACTTTAAAACATGACATATTTGTTTGTGCCGCAGTTGCAGACTCACGTGTTTTCTATCCCATTGCTTGTACTGCGGATGCTTGTCTGCGTGTCCATTCATGGTCTTTGTCAGGTTCTGTGGGGATAGGTACACTGAAACGTTACCCATCTATTAGAAAAGGTGAGCAACTGGGACTCAAAAAAACGTCTGACGTTTTTTTGATCTTTAATGAGTCCTCTGGAACAATTGTTGGCAAACACAATTGGCAATGGTTGCCAGGCAACTGATGCCTTGCATATTGCACAGATAGCTCGTCACATGAGGCCTAGTCATGTGACCATGACCCCGATGAGACAAACCAGCATAAGAGATCACCTGGAGATGCAAAATAGGCAGTGCATTGATTCGCTTGTAAAACAAGCGGGCCTTTTATATGCACTACATGGCCAGATTTATGTGGACACCTACTCATCGAACATCTCATTAATCTCAAGTCATGGGCATAAATACCTTTGCTACCACTAATCCACTAATTTGAAAGGGTGTCCACACACTTTTGGCCATGTCGTATACGTCTTCATCAAAACTAATCCAACGTACTCAAGAAAAGACAACAGGAGCACAGTACTCACGTTATTGCATGTAACCGTCTTCTGATATGAGGATACAGGCTTCAGATCGTTGGGATCTGTGGAGGAAAGGAAAGGAAAGGAAAGGAATGACAATTTTTAATGTTATATTGTTTGGTTTTAATGATAATCGTTGCGCTGAGTTGGCATATGGAATCTTAGTGTACTCACGCTCGATGAGGAAGAGGAAACAGACAACGCCCATGCAGGCAATGATGAGACCAGGAACGATGAAGGACAGTCCCCAGTTGGAAGAAACCCAATACCCAGCGATCAAGGATCCCAAGATGTTGCCCACCGAAGTATGAGAGTTCCAGATTCCCATTATTAGGCCCCTCCTACCAAAACGACAATTTTTACATGATAAAAGTGATAATTTTGCACTTTAAACTGGATAAAAAGGCCTGGGAAATATTGTACCATTGTCTCTGTAAAGCATCTTAGTGAATTTAAACGCGTTAAACAATTTAAAGGGCTATATAAAAATAAATGTATTGATTGATGGATTGACTGCTGCTGAAATAAAAACAAACGTCAGCAGGATTGGCTATGTTTAAAAATGTCAAGAGTCCACATGACCTTTTTGTTCAACATTAACATGGACAACCGAAATGCTGGTTGTCTGGTCAAAAAAAAATCTATAAGAGGTATAGTTGGATCATTTGGGGGAAAAAATAAATCATCATCGTAATAATATAATACAAGAAGAGAACTGACATCTCACCTTCCTTTCCCAAACCAGTTCCCAATACACGTGACCACGCTGGGCCAACCAGTGGTCTGGACAAGCCCATTGGCCACCTATATGACATGCAAATGGTGTAGAAAATTAACTTTTTTTTTACCGAACACCGGAATAAAACTGCTCAATAACAGCAATTCATTCATTTACGAAGCCTTAGCTATTTTTACAGTAACTTTCGTCAGACATCTAGACATCTATACATTAGACAAGCGGGATGAGTTATCTTAAATGACTTCATTCATGCTTCTTGTAATCCACACCAAAACTCACCATGAGAGAACAGATTGCTTGAGCAGAAGCTGTTGTTATCAGCTTCATAAATATCGTATCACACCTACCAATATCAAAATAAGTGTCATCTCACAACTACCACCCACCTCCCTCAGCTTAAAAACCTGTTTAATGATCAGTACTTCTCAACCTCTGTAAAAGCCTCACCTAGAATTTAACATAGAAACCAGACGATAATTCTCACCTGGACAAAGATGTAGAATCCCAGGCTATGGACGTTATAGATGTATCCCAGACCAAAAAGGCAAGTAAAGAGACCACTGGTCACCATGCCGACGGTCAAGTACAGGCGTATGGGCAGGCGCTCACCAATGATCCCACTTCCAGGGGCACAGGTTCAAAACAGACATTAATATCACCATGGTGATGACGTGGCCACCGTTTCTTAACAAATAAATACTACCCAGCTAATTATGAGAGGGGGGTGAACAACTAAAACAACCATAAAACATCTTTATAACAAAAAGAGAAAAACAGTCATTTGCATTCTGCTTTGGGTGTGTGCTACCTGAGGTACATGCCAATTGCATAGGCACAGAGGAAGGAGTAATCCATCGCTCCCAGTAGCTGCTTGTAGTTACTTTTGTCTAAAAGAAAGAATAGACCTTGTCAAACTCAGATGGACGCTTGTGTTCCTGTAGTTATTTCAGAGCAAAGTTCCCTTGTAACTGAGCTTAATTAAAGATCTGAGGGAGGATTTGGAGAGAGAGAGAGAGAGGGGCCCCGGGTCACTCACCAAAGGGCTTCCAGCTGCAGTCGACGATGCTGTGGACCGTGGGGTGTATGCTGCTGCTGGGTGTGGAGAGCTCGTTGTGCAGGGTGCAGTTCTTGTGCAGCTCACTCTGGACATGCAAGAAGGAAAGCCGCAAACACCCAAGACAAACGACCACAGCACACAGCACCCCCACCACAGGAAGACAGAGAGGTGAAAACCCATAGTTTACAGCCTTGCACAATAATGATTAAATACATAGCAATTGTAATAGCAATCTATAAGACTTTATGTTTTTGCATTACTAGTATTTTGCATAATCAGAAAGGTGCTTTAAATTAAAATAATATGAAAAAATCATTCATTACAGTATTTTGTTGACATCAATCGCACTTCCTCATTAAGAATATTCAGATTTAAAAAAAGGTTTGCACAGTCCAATGCCCCTACAGGACAGGAGAGGTCCTCCTTGAAAAAACAGTTTTATTCCACTCAGTGTGCTAATTTATTCTCATTGTAAACTGGAAGGTGCTAGCATTTACCACACCTACCTTGACAATGCTGATGGGCTTTCTGGAGAGATGGAAACTGGTGTAGAGCAGGAAGGTCAATGCAAATGTGAAGGCTTTGAACCTGTGCAGGGGTGACACAGGAGGGCTGCAGTGTAAGTGGGTTGAGCACTAGACTCCCATCTTAAGGTCAATGCAATGGATGTATCCAAAGGGGTTATTCAAATTGGTTGAATAAAAATGCAGTTTTTATGGTTTATTTATCATAAATCACCATGGATAAACCTCTCCAGCACTGTGTCAGGCAGAGACTAATATTACCTTGAACTGTGAGTCTGCACTATGGAGGGTTGACCTTTATCAGAACCATTAGAATTGTTTAAGCATAAATGTGCCATAATTTATCATACTATATTGAGCATAATAAAGTATAATAACAAGTTTACTCTCTGGAATCCAGGCAGAAACGTATTTCAACGGCATGCACTGAGGGTTACAGAGATACTTCACAATCTACTCACATGCTTGTGTGTGCACAGACACGCATACACGCACACACTGACATGCACGCACGCACACACAGACACGCACACACATTCTGATATTCCTGAACCTGAACCCCTAGGGAGGGGACACAGGCACATTCTGATGCAGAAAACGCCTCTACGGGTGGGAAAACTCAAGCTCAAACAAACTCACCACTGGTTCCGGTTGAAGGAAGACAGTAATCGAATTCCTGGTGGGATGGGGGCCATTACAGATGAACCAGATGCGATCTGAGCCGCTAGGAGGGTATGTCTCAGGTTGACAGAGAGGGTGGTAATTAAAAAGATGATGGTGAGTTCTGGTCCTCTCGGCAGAGGAACAAGCCAACCGGCTGGAGTAACTCTTTAGAGAGGGGTTCTCATTCTCTGTGTCTGGGGGAGGGAGTGGGGTAAAATAGACATGAACAACACACCCCAAAAAAAACATCAAACGCCCATAGTAGGAGAACCAATTATTCGCGACTGTTCGTTTGTCTCAGGGGCCACAAGTTGTTTAAACTTTACACCCCAGCGCTTAGGCATTAAACATTAACAGACAGCTGTAAACGAAATGGCCAAGCCCGCGGCAGCGAATGGGAAGGCACTTCTCCACTTCACATATGCGTAGTCTTTAGTTTCAAAGGGGCGGAATTTGAATCAACCCCCATGAATTTCGTTTCCTCGTCACCCAGGAGCCCCTGTAAACCTTATACGTGGACACGAGTCGGCATGCCAGACGTCGTCAAATGCAACACAAGCTTTTTAAAAACAATTTTACCTTAGGCGTGCTTGATATTTAGTTTTTTTTTTTTTTTTTTTGCTTTTATTGATTTTTTTATATATTTTGCTCAACTTTTTCCTGAAAGCGAGTGTAGTTCAGTTTCCTGTGCACTCGCGACTGATGTTTTTCTGATATGGTATTTTATTTAATACATTTAAAAAAAAAAATTTACACCAAGAGGAATCAGTAATTATACCCTTGAGCCGGTGCTTCATTGAATGAACAGTAGTATTTGATATGCAAATGATTACAAGCCAGTCTAATAATAATAATAATAACAATAATAATGGCCTATTCTATTATCTATTATTTAGATTATATAGATCAAAATTTAATTAACCAAATAAATCAAAGAGAAACCAAATAGAATATCCGCAGACGCTCATGAATAAGCTAGAAAGCAACACATTTGTAAGCCAGAAATAGCCTATCCACTTTACACTCACTCAGTTTCGTTTTGAACGACTACATCAGAGAGACTCGTTTCCGAACAGAACCTACGAATGTAAACATTTACAGGTTTAATCTTACCGTATACTTGAGCGAAGGGTGATACATTTACTACGACGAGTCCACGCGTTTTTGTATCCCAGTGAGCAGAAGAGGTAACACTTCCTTAATCAAAAGGAGTACCCAACGGAGACTGACAGTTACAGCACAATAGACCTAGTCTTTCTACCGCCCCTTAGTGACGTCAGAACAAGAAATCTGTATGTCATGAGGGGTGGTTTTAGCTATTTGTTGTTGGTGTGGCCACACGGAACCTAACAAGGAAATATGCTTAAAGTAAATCCGTCTGTTTCTTAATAGGTTGCATTCCAAATCAATGAATGACAGAAGATTAGGAACTGAACACCGGAATTACGCATGGCTCCGGTTTTAGAATAACTTATATTAATGTAGTGCGTTGATCTGATGACGATGTTCACTATATTTAGAGCAACATGGCCAGCAACCAACAATATATATATATATATATATATATATATATATATATATTTTCAATCTTATTTAATTTAATTTATTTATTATAATACATTTAGCCATATATATAGCGACAAATTTAAGGAATGCGCGAAATGAAGTGTCTCATTCAGGTGTTGGGCCATCACGAGCTTCAGTAAGACTTGGTATAGATTCTATGAGTCTCAGGAACTCTACTGGAGGGATGGAACACCATTCTTCCCTCATTTGGTGTTTTATCATTGTCCTCCTAGAATAGACCACTCCCACCAGGATGGAAATGTTTCACCATGGGATAAAGGTGATCACTCAGGATAACTTTGTAATAATTTGCAGTGACCCTTCCCTCTAAGGGGAAAAGTGGACCCAAACCATACCAGGAAAACATATATAGATGTAACATGGTTGATTACACACACACACACACACACACACACACACAGTGTTTTACGATACAGACTGTTAGAAATATTTCTCTTTATCAAAGATGACAGAGTCGCTGGAGTCTTTGGGTATTAGAGTTTACTTGCAAGGA
>JAOYSI010003378.1:0-15200 GCA_025775065.1 Hiodon alosoides
GGAGATGGGTATGTTGGGGAGAACAAGTTGAGAGCTTTCTGCAATAGTGATGATCTCCTGTCCCCCCACCCCCTCCACATCTAAACACACACACACACACACACACAGGCTAACACACGTTAACATCACATCCACACCACATTGAGCTTCTATATATGAAGGGAAAACAAAGGATAGGCAGTGCCCCCTAGTGTTTTCATCAATGAGACCCAAAAAGAAAAATCAAATGATTCTGGCCCCAAGAAAGAAAGAAAGAAAGAGTGAGGAAGAGGGTCACAAGGGATGCGGCATCATGTCAGTAATGGGAATGAGAGAGGGGGCTGCGTGGGACAGGGGGCCGAAGGGGGTATTAAAAGATTTCTGACACAGCCAAGATGTTTTTAATGTTCCAGGCACTCAGCTCAGGAGAGGGGAAAAATGTGGGCTCGGAGTAACACGCCATGCATGAAAGCGGATGTCAGAAAGTCCAGAAGAACCACTCACTGTGAAGACGTCTAATAGGAACTGCTGAATACATAAGGCAGGAGGCATGGTCTGAATGACAAAACCAAAGTGGCCTGAGCTCAGTGTGAGATTGCTGATTCAATCACAAGCCTCAGATTAATAACGGCAACAGTTCGCCCTGTGAGGAGTCGGGGGAAGTCTGCTGGATGTCGGAGCTCACCGACTTAGGACAATCTGATCTGGTTCCATGTCTGCTGTTCAATTCAACCTATAGCATTTTTTAGATTTCAATTGATTAATTCAAGCCTTGTTTAAAAAAAATAAAAAAATATAATAAAATAAAATTTGGACAGCAAAGACCCTTTAAAAACCCACCGTGAAATAAGGGCAGCACCTCTTTGAATCCCATATTCAGCTGAAAGCCAGCTATGACATCAAAGGCAGCCTGATGCTACAAGCTAGGGACGCAAGCTTTTTTTCCCCCCTCTTCAAACCCCACTATATTTCACAGCACATAAAACCTTAAAATGGCACATAAAACAGTTCATCTCTTTTCAGTGTTGGCTTTCCTGACTTAAAAATTGAATACGTTTGACCACTGGTAACTAAAATAAAAAAATAAAAAGTAATAAAATTCAAACATGGAATTCACAAAGTATTCAATGTAAACTTGAAGCCTTTTGCACATAGGCAGATTTGTTATAAATGCAGGTTCCAGTGTACTAAAGGCATAAAAAGTGTGTGAAAACACACTTTTTTTTTTTTTAACACAACTTGTTACACAGGAAAACGGGGTCATGTTTACAAGATATAACTCATTATGGTTCATTTCGCGTGTAAAGTAGGTTGAGTTATCCGACCCAGGAATTAAAAATGGATAAATACAATCTAGAAAACGCCATGAAGTTCTCTTCCTTCCCTACAGTCAATAAAGTGTAAAAGTGCAGCGCAGTAGGAGAGACAGACGCAGCAGGAGAAGGGATCTAAAGCCACCCAAAGTCAGGGAGTTCAGTGACATTTGTACAGAGCGGGCAAAACACTGGGATTCACTTTCACAATTTTTTATTCCAGTCACTTGCTGCGAAAAGCGGATTTATTATTTCTATTTTGATGTTGAGCAAATGCCTGCAAGAATTGGCAACCCCAATTGACTTCAATTTATTTTTAAAATATGCAACAATATATTTATTTAATTAGCCGCATTCCCAAAAGAGAAGCCGTGATAGAGCTGCGGCTTTTTGAAAGCTATTTGTAAGAAATGTCGGTTTTCTTCCCCTCTTCCTCCTGGCTCTCCGAGGCATATTTTGCCAGGAGAACTTTCAGCGTAATTATTGACTGCCTCTTTCCCACAGACCTTGACTGGCCTGATCCGAGGCAATAGTTCCTGAGAGGCAACGGCGCGCCGGTGATCAAGGTCTCTCAGAGAGACAGTGCTGAGCGGCGCGGAGACAAAGCTGCAGACACACCGCTCGGGCCCCAGCCCCAGAACAAAGAGGGGCGATGCAGAATGGGAGTCTGGCCGCGCCGCACTTCTTGCGGCAAACCACCCCAACGCCAGACTGCGCCCAGGGTGCTGTAGGGCGCTGGGAGGGGGCAGGGGGCTCTGCAGTCCTTTGTACTACAGGTCATGGGCAACAGCCATGCCCCCCCCCTCCCCCAGCCCATATACGCAGTGAACGTGCTTCCCTCACACATTTTGCAGAAGGTCCAAAAACTCACACATTTTTTGCTTTGTTTAAAGCGGCATCACCAGCCATCCACACAGAAACGGGAGGCTGGGAATGGCTGGAAGGCAAGCACTGCTACCCTGACATGTGAAAGGGAAAAAGGAGCCAATGCCAAAGACAGGAGGGAAGAAGCCTTTTGCATTTAAAAATATATAGATAGATATTCTCTGCCTGCACTTTGGTGGTTGTAGTAGGGGGACGAGCGACGGGGGAGTTTTCGATTTTAGCTGCAAGCCTGAGGATTCTCTGAGACTCAGGTATGAAGGGATCTGTTCAGGGGGGATGAGAGTGAGTGAGTGAGTGAGTGAGTGTGTGTGTGTGTGTGTGTGTGTTGTTTGGTACTTTGGCTGAGGCCCGGTGAAACGAGGGATGGGCTGTGGCACGGGGTGGTTGGGGGGTTAAGACTGGGGCAGAAAGACAGAAGGAGGAGAGAAGGAGAAACAATAGCCTTCTCCGCTAGTGTCAAGTAAAGCATAAGATTATTAAGATATCGGCAGAAAAGTTTCCACCTTCCTGGTCTGAAATGTTGGAGATGAACTCTGTGTAGCACCGACTTGGGGAAAAACAAAGTGATCAATGCGGAGCACACCGGGCTCCCTTGGACAGGCCAATCAATGCTAGAAAGAACCTTGCCCAGGGCCTTATGCAAATAGAAGCACGTCCTGTAACCTCAGGAGCGAACATGCGCAATAGATCAATGGAAGCTGATAAAACCTTACAGCTATATCAGCTGCAGCCAGTAAATATGTAATGATGAATCCCTTAAGATATAAGTGAACTCAGTAGGCCGGTTTCCACATCATGCTGAAGGTGGGGGGGGAAATAACAAAAAAATAAATAAAAGCAAAAAAAAATAAATAAATAAAATCCTTATACAACCGGTTAGGGCGGGAGGATTTTTTTTTCTTACACTGAGAAAAAAAATCATGATGGTAGAATTATGGATAGTAACTTCAACAATACTTGTTTGAGGCATAATGATTTTCAATTACATTGCCATGGCAACATTGGTGTGTTAGCGGAAAAAGATGTACATCGTCACTAAGGGTGCCCTTTGGAAGTTCTTTCTTCACTTCCTGAGATTTGACATCATAAGGGAAGAACAGATTAACATACATAACTAGACATCTTTGCCTGGGAATGCAAGAGAAAATAAATAAAACCATCAGACCCCACTGTTTGGGGCTCGTGATTACCACTCATAATGGGATGGAAGGCAATAACCACAACATAGAGAAGCAATCAATCCAACTCACACTTCTAATATAGAGATTAAATGTGAGATTAAAGGCTTTTTTCTATATTATCTAAATCATCTATAATATGGTTTAGATAATATAATTTCTAAATAGACATACGACATTTTTTTTATTAAACTTGCTAAAAGAATTTCTATCACACACAAACGCACACACACACGCACACACGCAAACACACACAAACACACACCAACACACAGCCAGCCATTCTGATCAGTAGTGCAATTACTAGTGAGAAGCTAAAAGATCTGTCAGGCATCCCTTTTCTTACAGGTTACGTCAATTGCTTCCGTAAGTGTATTTCAGTAGAGGCTAATCAAAATAAATAAACCCTACCAATGGGATAGATACATTGACAAGGAATAATTATTCGGCATTACATCCAATCTACAAAAATCAGCAAAACAATGTAGTTAATTCCGTAGATATTGTCCTCCTATTTGCAATACCTAAACATCAAAAAATACATTGTGCGGTTGTTACACAGAGAGGCTTACAGGCTTAAAGGTAAATTGCATAGTGTGATCACAACTCATGAGTATACTAACTCCGGTCCCTTCTTAAAAACCCGGCTCCACCATAATTACAGGTCTGCATGTTCTGGAGTAGCCGGAGTTGAGGACTTTAAGGGGCTAAATTACAATGGCGAGCAGGCACTTGTGACATCCGAAATCGGTAGGTGCTTTCTAACAAGGAACACACCTAATGCAGGTATAGTAAGGAAGAAACAGGCAAGAGGGGTCTCTTTAAGTTGATTAAGCTTCTCGGCCGTGCCGTCAATATCGCAGGCCTACAGTGCACCTCCTTCTCACCTGTTGCTTCCCCCGGTGAGGAGCACTTACAGCGGGAAAGCTCTTCACGCGTCAGCTCGATATGACATCTAATTACCTTGGGTTACGTATGCACACTCGCCAACACCCGGAGGAAAGTGAGTGTGCTACGGCTCGGATCATAAGGCAGACGCCAGCTTGGCGATGGCAACAACTAAAAAAACAAAAGCCCTGCAAGTTAAAAGCGATAACTCAATTTTTAACACCACTGTTGAACCCTTGTTCATCATCGCTTTATATAAATACGTTCCTTAGGGGAATGGACAAGTGCAGTTGTGTGTGTGTGCTTACGTATTTATGCATTAAGAGAAACGTTATAAACATTATATTGGCTAAAACCTCACGGATGTTATTTTGTCCAATAGGACTCCACTTTAATTATAAGACAATGCAACATTTCGCCAGTGCACTAAACACAACAAAGGGACCGAGGTGTGGTAGTTATTTATGTATGAGCGAGAACCAGGAACAGGCTTCGCAGAGATGGCCGCCTAATTGAGGTCACAGTAGATTGGCTGTTCTGTATTTGCTCGCAGGAGGTATTTGTTTAGGCATTTCTCATGTGCAATGTGCCTTGACGGTAAATTGATATCAATTAAAAACATGCACGGACGGCCCACCATTCACAGGATACAAGCTGCCAGGGCTAGATTGCGTGGTCTCGCCATAAAACAAAAAAGCGAGAGTCGATTTGCAAAACAGTTTTTTTTTTTTTTCATTTTTTCCCTTTTTTTCCCCCCTTTAGATCTCCCCACAGCTCAGGTCTTAACACAAAACCGGGAAAACTAAATTTTAATAACTTATCTACATAAAAATACAAACGGCATAAAAGTAGGCAAAATAGATGCAGTCTATTGAAGGGATAAATTAACAATAGCTTTTGTGTGTATCCTTTCGAAGACCACAAAACATCAGTGATTTGAGGAGATGTCATTTGGCTTCAAACACAATGCAGAGGTAAAGATTTCAATGGAAGTGGATGAAGGACATGGGTACATTATAATGGCCGATGAAAGTATTCAGTCCTGGAAGAATGTCCTTGGGCCCATCGGTGTAGAAACCAGCTGAGGGGATGGCCATTTGGAAACAACCAATCAATTTAAATCAAATCAAATCAAATTGTAAGCCAAACCATTTAAACAGTACAATCTGATGCCCAGATGTTAACAGGACAGACCCCTGTCTGGTATAGATAATGGAGCGTTTAACAGGACTGAGAAATTAAACATTAATATTTCCGCCTAAAGACTGGGATGACACGTACAAATGCACAGAAAAGCATACATACAGACAGGCACGCAAACACACAGACATGCACAGGCAGACAGACAGACGGACACAGACACACACACACACACACACACACACACACACACACACACACACATTTAGACCGACAGACACACACACACACAGACAAACACAATGACGCACATACAAACACACATACAGAGCGTGTAGCACACACCGAGCTCGCTCTCAGCTAAGAGCTTCCGTCCTGCTGTGCCGGCTGGCAGGCACTTTTGTCATGGTGGTCCTTTTGTTTCACTTCAAACAAAATGGGAGGCTTCGAATACAGCTCCACTAATTTCTCCTATTGCGCCCCTCCATTTATCATCGCCTCTCACCCTCGCCTCCCTAATGCTTTTCTGATTGCACAACGAAACATTGCTCTTCTGCTGTCTGGGATTTCGGGCTCTATGGGCAAAGGCTGACAAACACAAAAACGCTTGTTCAAAGGATACCTCTACAAATTTAAATAAGTTCAAGTTCGAGTCAAACACCTCAAACTTCAGACCGTGCAGAATCCCATCAGAATCCCATCTATGTGCTTTCTGTTCCAGCGACACAGGAAGAATGCCTTTCCATTTGTCAAACCCAAGCTTCTCCCTGGAAGTGGCCCTGTTTTGAATGCGTTGCTAAAAAGAATGCAGAAAACGTCTCTTGGACTCCTGCTTTGGTCCACCAGTCGTGTCAAACTTTCCGCGTGACTAAACAGAGGAGATCTGAAGGCGGTCTCGCCGTGTTTGAGAGCCCTGATATTCTGCCTTGAAAGCGTGCAGTGAGATTTCCCCCGCGGCATACCGCGGGAAGCTGGCAGGCGGCGAGACGTTTCCGGTGCACCGTGTGTTCAGCACTCCTGCCGCTGCCAGCTGCTACTGCGCCAAGCTTTGGAAGCCAAGAGGGGGCAGAGCTGGCACCCGAGATGACCAGAGGGTCACGCCGGACGCAGCAGAGGGAGGGTCAGGAAGGGGGAGAGATGAGGGGAAAAGGTTAGCCGTTTAGCGCTACACTTCCTGTTCCACATGGGTCTCGGGGGGGAGGGAGGTTGAGTTGGCCACTTCAACGGAGGTCGCTGGTTTCTGGGAGAAGCTCCCCTATTAATTACAATTCCAGGAGCCAGCAACAGACCTAAGACTGAGTGACACTCTTGTGGGCAGTTCGGGTGCTCAAGGCAAGAAGCCAGTTGAACTGAGGATGCTACTAGTGAGAAGGTGGTCAACACCCAGTAGGTGGGCCACGTTTCAATGTTCATTTTATCCAATGGTCTCACTAACAAACAACAGCAACACTGGTCCGGGAAACGCCTAGGTGTCCTATCAAATAATCTCCACTCTAAACTATAAAAGTTTTTTTGATCACATATTAACCCTTAGGGGAAGAGATCAGGCATAATTACATTGTATGAGCACAGAACCCCATTAGAGTAGAAAAGTCTACTTGCATGTGACTGGTAAGGCAGAAGAATGTGAATGTGTGAACCTGAAGGTGACACTGAGGACACAGAGTGTTCTCAAGTGTTCTCTGAAGTGACTGATAACAGTTGAAAAGAAAAGGTATGCTGGGAACTTGTCTCCACATGAAGTGGTCCCATTCAGGAAGCCTCAAGCCCATTCATGCTCTGGATCCTCTGAGAAGGGGAAAGGGCCTCCCATTTTATCTGTTCCCCAGGGCTCACTAACTTGAACAGTGGTCCTGACCACCTAAAATCCGTGTGCCAAAATCTGTCCTAGTTAAAAACAATGCAAAACTGCATTTTTTTTGTTGTCAAAATAATCAATTAATTCACAGTTTCTTAAACAAAGATTATCTACAGGATGTCTCTAAATGCAGGGATACTGTGAGAAATGAAAGGACAAACTGACATTTTTTAATGCCATTGTTTCCAATGTGGGAACTGTAAGAAATGGAAGCTACATATGACCTGCCCAGCTCTTATCTTCCCACACCTGGGAATCACATTTTGATGGCATTTCTGTTGTTACATTAGGTAATCCTTTTTTCGTTGTCAGAAAGATCTTTTTCTTCCTTCCTGCGAGTGAACCAAGGCGTTCTGACCTAATTCTGGCCGATGGGAGTAGAACACAAAGGCAGAGAAGGGCCCAGTACACACAAGCTAATATACCTCATCCCCTGCCTCACCACTCTGCCTGCCACGGGAGAGCTCTTTATTCTGTTTTTTTTTTCCTTTCACACATTTCTTATCTCGTAGGAGTGCATGTAGTCCAGTAAACAAGATGCTCCAGTTCCAAGTCCAAGCCTGCCCATGCACTTCACACAATGCTCAGATCCACCAATGGGTCACAATACAGCCTGACACAAGAGAGGACGCAGCAGTTATCACACCCTGGCCCGACATGTGGAACACCCTACAACGCACTGGAGTACAGTCTTAACAACCGCCGAAAGGGAAGGTTCTGTCTGGTGCATATGTAGTATCAACCTGCTATATTTATTACATTTTATGTTCTGCCGTCACTTATGTATGTTTACTATGTTTCCCGGTGTGGATGTTGAGTCAAGTTACATAGTTACATAGATAGTGGAAAACGGAACTCGGAGAAGACACAGGTTAAGCAGTCCAAACTTGCTTAACGACAGACAGAAAGCATGTAGACAAAGTTGGCTCGTTGTGACAGAGATAAAGGACACTGGGTCATAAGATCATGAAAGCCTGTAAACAAGCCACCCACCGCATACAACTGTCATAGCCACTTGCTAAACCTGTGTCTTTATGTCTATTAGAATACACATCGATAAAATATACATTCCAAGCACGCACCCTTGAAACCACATAGTTAGCGCACCCACATATAGGCGCATGGAGACAGATGCGGTCTTACATAACTCGTTATGTAATACGCCTCATCCTCTTCCATTCGCAGTGAGAGTGAGAAGGTTATGCTGGGTAATATACAGCCCCGGCGGCTTCCACAACCTTGGCAACTATCAATAAAAAGCTTGTCAGGGTGGGGATTTGTCTTTATGGAAATGTAAAAGAAGCAAACATGGCCAGTGTGCACTTCTCTTGGCTAGTCTGTGGTATGCCTGCCCCGCTAAAATGAAAGAAATGGCAAAAGGGTGCCTTAAACCCCATGGCCCAGACTGCAGAGAACAGACAAGAGATGCAGACTCTACAAATCCCTCGCTACTTTCCTGACTACACTACAGCGGCCTGAGCGAAAGAAGGAGGGAGAGAGAGAGAGAGAGAGAGAGAGAGAGGAAAAAAACGGCATTCACTCAGACATAAAGCTGTCCTCCCTACAGCAATACTCTCTCATTCAAAGGCCTTTAGCTACACTTTGATGTAACTATAATTAGTCTATACACTCTATGAAGTGTTTTAAAAGAAATAAAATTGCAATGAAACAGTTGAGCGCTCCAAACACAGGGTACATGGTTGGAGCAGAAAAAAGCAGAAGAAATTAATCTGAGCGCTTTTGATGTGCTTGATCAGAAACATGTTTATTAACTGGAAAAGGGGAGCCGTAATTAACCCAGAGACAGCTTGTTTTCTTTGGGCCTTCTAATGTGTCAAACGGTTCATCCCGCTCTGCTTCTACTTCGTCCTCCCCCTGGACGACTTTCCCTTCAATTAGGGGAAGAGTTTTCTACAGCTAAGTCAGCTTCGTAAAATAACATCTTTATATGGATAAACAAAGGAAAACGGTGAGAAGTGGGGGGCGTAGGGAGTTTGTCGTTTGCTGTGTTGGGGGACCCTGAGGACGCATTTGTGGGTGGTGAAACTTCCAACTGCCGCAAAGGAGGTGGGTGGTATTTTGTGAGGGGGGGCTCACTGTGGATACTCCGCAGTGCTATGGAGAGGAAACCCTATTTGGCCTTTAAGGTCGAAAGTCACCGATCCTGAAGTGGAGGAGGCTGTGAGGAGATCCTGCCGAGACCAGAAGGCACAGTAACGCAGAGCTCCCTGAGGCACATCGGCCATCCTCTGCAGTGAGCCAGCGGACACATGTCATGCTGCCACAGGAGTAATGTAGGACCATAAAAACTGGAAGCTGCTCTAAAGAAACTGAATATAGGATGGCATATCCATACATGCCTAGGTTTGTGTGGGACCATTACTATGCAGCTGCTGTACATACACACAAACAAAACGAGGCCTCCATCAGATGCCTAAGTCCCTGCAATAACCTGCAGTCGCCAAAAGAAATGTAATTAGGGCTCTTTTTAAGTTCCTTTTGAGCCTGTTAAGAAGCCCGGCACACTGTGTCTGCCCAGGGAAGCCCTCCTCCAGCCCCGGGCTGACTGCAGCAGGAGGAGCCGCAGTGTGAGCCAGTCACAGCAGCGCCGTGCAGCCGTACCGTCGTGCCGCCAAGCAGGAGCGCGCCATTGACAAAGCGCTGCATGAATATGTAACAGCTTTATTAAAATTACCACAGGGAAAAGAAAAAGAAAAAAAAAGACTAGGAGGGTCAAGCAGCAAGGCATAGCGGAGTGTGCTGGGGGAAGAGTGCGTTCCTAGCAGAGACCCAGATGAGTAAACAAAGAGCGGTAAGGAAGAAAACAGTCTTTTTTGTTTTAGAGAGACTTGATTTCAACCGCACAATACCTTGCAAAGAACTGATCTGAACAAGGCTATTATGTAATGTTTTATGACTGGAAAGTACCATGGCTTTGGAGCAAAGACAACTCAAGCCCTTCATTTTAAATAAATATAACATAAATATTACATATATTATTTTTACTGCTAAATTATATAATGAGCAGTACGTTTCCAGGTAGGTCATTAGAATTTCTAAAAACTACTGTACAACCACAATTAGCTTAACTGCTTGCCATAGAGCACATTCATCTACAGCATTAGATATATTATATATAAGAGATAATGGATACAAACAAAAAAAACTGATACAGGTAGCTATAACCCAAGAGCAAAAAAAAAAAAAAAAACTCTAAAAACTACAAAATTTACATTTAAACAAGTAAAAGGTATAAAATGCCCTGGCATTATGGACAGGATGAGTCTCACTCCCATTCTTTAAAAAAAGAAGAGGAAAAGGCTTTAAATAATGTGGGTTCACACAGAGTATAACTGTGAACCATGCCAGATCAAAGTGAGATCGCAAGGCTTCAGTATCAGTTATTACTGCACTTCTAGCATCTATAACCAAACAGTAGACCAGCATTTCAGAGGGCTTTAATTAACCTTATAGAAAGTGTGTGTGTGTATAAAGATAGACAGAGAGAGGGAGGAAGGGGGACTGTGGAACAAACTGTAACAAAGCACAATGCATGGAGGTTAAAAGGGTCCTTTTTTCTCCTTGGGCTCCTTTTGCATGCTATGCACCATGGCATTTAATACAACTTTTTTTTTTTAAAGATCCAGAGAAAGTCGACTCTGCCGTAGGATAAGGATGAACTGGATTGTTTACAGAAGCAGTACTTTTTCAAAGAAACTTAAAAGCTATTTATTTTTAATCGTTTCAGTAGGCTTCCCACTATTTCAAAAAAGGATCTATCTCCCACCATGTATAAAATGGGTAGAGTGGAAAAGAGCGTGCTCACCAACTCCACAAACGACAGGCCACCGTAACTGTGCGCCACGAAGAAGACGTTCTTTGCAGCGGATTTGAATACGAAGTTGTCCCACACATAGACAGCATGTTCCTCAGGAGAGCTGTTGTCCTGCAACACAGAGATGGGGGAAACCCCTTAGCTGGAACACGACATTCATGGAGAGTACATAAATAAAATAGCTAAAGTGAAGTGACTTTTTAAACACTATTTATGTGATCAATGAGCCTTGCGTATTGCAAACGCCCTGGATGTTAAACTCAATAGCCCCGTGACGTAACATTTAAATCTTAATTTGTACCACACTGCTGAATCAATAAAGCATCTATAAGCCTATAAAAGTACAATCGCGGAACATACTGGTCACAATTGTAAACAGCTGAGAAGAGAAGAATGCCTGTGCTTTCATTAATCCAGTACAGAGGGGTTCTAGCAGTGCTGTTAAAGAAAAGGGCATACATTACGGCCTGAACAACATTTATTCTTGTGTTTGATTTTTTTAGTAAATGCCCAAAATCAGTACAATGCACTGCAATTCAATATTCAAAATAACGGGTAACGTTTTTTATTAGGCTAGCCCCCCACCCCCAGTGGTCCACAGCAATGCTGTGCCTAATAACACCCTCCCCAAAACTAGCCTCAGCAGCCACTCATGAAAGGGTAGAATCTAGACTGGTAGAGCAGTCTATAAATTCCTCTGAAATGGGTTGACTTTTAATGGACCTTTACTAATTGACAATTGCTTGTGGCACGCTTCATCTACCTGGAACAGGGTTGATAACTGAAACCTAAACAAACAACCTTTACATCAATTGGTCAGTAGTGTTATGTTGTCGTTGAAGGAATAAATAAACAAACTAAGGGACGAAAGGGAAAGTTGCTGGTAAGAAAGAATACAGTACTTGTCCAGGTCTCTGCTGTTCATCTGAAGTAGCTTACAATCACAAATATTCTGCACAGGAGAACTGAGAACTATGATAGCTCAAACAATGGTTACAGTTGTTGGACTAGCACGACAGGCTTCATAATACAAATAATAAATAAAAAAACACAATATGTAATATTTGTTTGTTTGCTTGTTTTTTGAAAGACAGCAGCCGATTTCATTACGTATTATCAACATTGTAAAAATAATCTATATAGTTTCATAGTTCACAGATATTTAAGAAATTCCCATTAAAAAAACAGCATTCATGTCAGGAATAAATGTTGCTTTCATTATGAATTCCACATTTATTTATTTTTTTAAAATATTTATTTTGTTTAAATTTGATCATAGTCCACAATCCCATAATGGAGGCTGCATTATCTTGGATAACTCCAGTTTAGCCCAACTTCATCTTTGTTTTTCAGGGCGCCTTTGTTAAGCAAACAAGAAGATGCACAAAGAAACAGATAATTATTTCATCTTGGATATTAGTTGAGAGGGGGTTAATAACTTGTTTTTGTTTCCTGCTGTTTGCTGAAAAGGGTAGGGAGAAACAATCAGAAGGTGTGATGCAACACAGTGCAACTGTAGGCCTGCCCTGAGACTATTACTGTAGGAGAGCAGGGGTTGAACCCTCTGATGGTCTGTGGCATCAAAGTCCTTTGAAGTCTTCCTTTCCATTTCTGCATCGTTTCTCATCGTCAGGTTGCATTTCGTAATCAAAACGTTAAACTGCTGTGGACTATCGTATCTCTTTCTTCTTGACCAGCGTCCACCGGAACCCATGCTGAAATCCCTACTTACAACTAAAGTTCAATTTTCAGTACGGCTCTTTCTCCCCTTCCCTGTGTTTTGAAAAACTGCCTCTGCTGACAACATTTGCCTATCATGCAGGTACCTCCGTGATCCCTTTCTCCACTAAATTAGCCCTGTTGCAGTAGCTAGGCCACCACAACATCAACACGAGAGAGAAGACAGATGGCAGGAAAAGCCCAGACAACTCACCCCGCCTCACACCCCATTCAGCCCTATCATTACATGTACATTTATGTGGCAGGCTGCAGCCGCAGGATCAAAGGCACGCGCGTCGTCAGTAAATATACAAACAGACACAGTGCTAACATTCCCATATTTTAATACTTAGCCTGTCCGAGTGTGTGTGTGTGTGTGTGTGTGTGCGTGCGTGCGTGCGTGCGTGCACGCGCAGGGGCTGTGCATTGTGCAGTGTTGGTAAATGGAACCAGGAGTGGCCTTATTAGTCGCTAATTCAGCATGGCAGTAATGTGCTCCCTGTGTCAAAGCCCGCAGCTGAAGGCAGCCAGGTAGAAGCTCTTATCAACACTGCGCAGATCCCAACACCTGGCCGCCTCTCGCCCGGTGCATGTGATTGACTACCTGGGCCGATAGCACACGGAGCTATCCAAACAGCATTTGCATATTGGTGTAATTATTTCCTTGGGTTAATTAGCTCCTGTGAAGCAGTTCACCCTCTGAGACTGCATCCAGTGACAGGTTCACATATTTTCTGTACGCCTGCCAACTTTGACAGACTCCCCACTGCTAACCTGTTGCCGGTATCTTAAGAAATGACTGTCAGTGGCATTTCAGAGGCTACGATATTGTTGCTTTGGCTAACCACGTGGAACCCTACGTCAAATGCAGCCTAGCTGAAAATCAGCATGACGGTCTCCACTGGAATAATGTCCATATCGTAGCTGCTCTGTGATGACATCGCCGGCCTGCCAGACGACGCTCTCAGAGACCCGGCGGACTGCATGGCGCAATACTCGACTCTCTGCTGGCGAGGGAGACTGTGGCGCGGAGAGCGATTCTCTCACTTTCACTCCAGCTTGACAGACCCTCTGCGCTCATGTCACTTCTCAGTGAGAACACCTTCAGATACACATTCACAGGTTTGAAAGAGGGAATCTGGCATGCATTTAATGTCATTCAAATCCATTTAACTTTTTATAGCCTTATAAAGTTGCTAGCTAGCTGTATCCCCAGTTAATTAATAAAAGCCACATATCTACATATTTACTCATGTATTTATCTCACAGATAGATATCTATATTTAGACAAAATGTAGGTGCTAAATATGAACATATATGTGCAAGTATCCCCAAAGTCGCATTTGAAGTGAACAATTATGACAGAATGTCAGATATAAATTAATAACAGTATAGCAAATATTCCCCCAACTGATCACTCGATCATGCTTGCGTTTCCAAATAGTTAAAAGCAAATGTCTCTCTCTACCTCAGGTCCCGCCTCTCAGTAGCTAGAGTGAGATCATGTGGTCTTTAAATGTCCTCCCCACTACCCCCCACCATGCACACACGTAACCAGTCTCACAATTCTCCAGAAACATGTTTTAATTTCCAGTTCCTGCACTCTGTTTACACGGCCTAATGAGATCCAGAGAGAAGAAAGCACCCTGCCACGGTTAGAAAAATAACACTCAAGCCAAGATCAGCGCTGAAGCCCCTACACAGGAAACAATGAATCTATCAGGCATCAACCAGTTTGGAAAAAAAACAATGGTCTGGTATTTTTCTCTTTCTCCTTCTACAGTTTGATGTTTCAGAGGCGCAAAGGCAGACAATTTTATTTAGGGGAGAGGAAAAGTCAGTAGTGTGGACAATGTTTGAGAGTTTTTCGTGTACCCACACGTTTGCACACCAGTGCTACCACAACACTACCCAGACAGCGTGAAACAGAACCGCCTTCTTTCCGTGTAAAGGGAGCTCTACCAGGTTCCACCAGGGCCTGTCAGGCTGGCATCATAAGCAGTAGCAGTCCAAGGTAGTGAAAATATCAAAATCTGACCACGGCTTCTTCCCGCATTGTCAAAACGTCCCAGCAGCCAGAAATTCGGGGAGGACAGAACTAGGTAATGGTTTTCTATTCAACAAATATGTAATTAGAAAATGTCAATGTTCACCAAACACTTGGTGTACTGTTCTTGTTATAAAGTTGTTGCTTTCAAACTACCATATATATATATATACAGTATCTCACAAAAGTGAGTACACCCCTCACATTTTTGTAAATATCTGAGTATATCTTTTCATGTGACAACACTGAAGAAATGACACTTTGCTACAATGTGAAGTAGTAGCTTGTATAACAGTGTAAATTTGCTGTCCCCTCAAAATAACTCAACACACAGCCATTAATGTCCAAACCGCTGGCA
>JAOYSI010003379.1:0-15198 GCA_025775065.1 Hiodon alosoides
TATTCACAAAATTGAATATCACATATCATAATGTCCATGACTGACAAAAATAAATATGCTTTTTAAAGAGAAAAGCACCAAAATTAATATAATGTTGGAACCTCAATTGTGTCATTTATGTTTATTGTTTCTTTTGGCCTCTTATGCAGTAATGAGAGATGAAACACTCCATATTTTCTGGATTTACGTTTTGCTTTGTTTGTCGTTCAGTTCGTTGTATAAGCTAAAGGACAAGATGTAGGTCGGGGGAATATGTATGTGTGTGTGTGTGTGTGTGTGTGTGTGTGTGTGTACAGTACTGTGCAAAAGTTTTAGGCACATTCTGTAAAGCGAAGATGCTTTCAAAAATAATTAAATGAAAAGTTCTAAATATAAAAAAAAAACAAAAAGACTACAAAGGTCAGTAAACAATAAAAGATTTTAATGCAAGTGTGCCACGCGTCCGTCTTGAGAACACACACTGGAGAGGTCCGGGCACGCCCACCAGCACCGGCTGAGGATTGCGCTAATTGTGAACAGCATTTAACAACCTGTGATCCCTCAGTAGGTGCTGGAAGTCAGGAGAGGAGACGGCGAGAGGGGGGCGTCCGAGAAGCAGGGAGAGTGAGAGTGAGAGTGAGAGTGAGAGTGAGAGTGAGAGTGAGAGTGAGAGTGAGAGTCGGCGCCGGCAAAACGAAACGGGAGAATTTCCTTTTGAATGTTTAATTTTCAGTATTCTGTTAGTTTGTTATTTTAGTTTGTTGTGTTTGCAGTGAACCTGTGAGGGGGAACCTTGAAGAGCGTTTTTGTATTTCTTTTTGTTTATAAAATAAAACCGGCAAGAAAGCCGGAAAAAAAACGCGGAAGTGAATTTGATATTTATTCCGAACCAAGCACGTCGGCGTGCTACATTGGTGCCGAAACCCGGGATAACTTTCGGACAACACTTCCGCAATTATGGAGCCGTCCCCTCTCTCCCAATTGGTGCAGCAGGTGACCCTGATGCAGAAACAACAACACCAAGCCCTGCAGCGGTTTTACAACCTCCAGCAGGAAAGCCTGCAGGAGGTACATGCCGACAGGTCAGCTGACAGGGCTGCCCTGACAACGCTCCTGCAACAGGTTGAGTCCCTTCACCTCAGCCAGGGGGCCAGCCGGCCGCCATCCATCAAAATGGGAGCTACCGACGACCCGGAGACCTTCCTCAGCATGTTTGAGTAAACCGCAGCTGCCTGCCAGTGGCCTCGGCAACAGTGGGCTCTACGCCTGGGTGCCCTGTTGTCTGGAGTGGCGTTGAAAGCCGCCCAGGCAGTCCCGGCCGAGTCGGCCACTGACTATTACCAAATTTTATGTTCGATCTAAACTGACACCTCCCGCGTATGTTTGTTTACACAAATCAATTCAAAGCAAGCCTTGGATGGTGTACATTAAATCAATGATACGGCTCACTTGATTCGCTTTGCAACAAAGAATCGAATACAGCGCCTCAATTATATAGACATTTTTAATACATTTTTTATTATACTTTTTTTTTTTTTCAATGTTAAGTAACTGTATTACACTGTATGGCAATGTCAATCAGGCACCAGTGTTTGCGACAAAATGTTAACTGTAGCATTGTGACGATAAGAGGAGAAATATCTCCTGGCAATAACAAAGGAGCTATGACGTGTGTTTACTGGTGATGTCCACCATTGCAAGTGGGCAGATCACTGGCAGACTGTCTGTATATTTTTTTTAAACATCCATTTATTCTCATTGACCTCCCTCTGGGGAGGAACGGCAAACTCCATGGATGATTTTTGCTTTTGTTTGGTGAACCTCCTAGAGATTCCTCAATCCATAATTGCTTTCTTTTCTATAGTTTTTTATAATTTTTAATATTTTGGCTCTGCTTTGCCTATAACAGCAGCACATCACAATTTGTTTTCCCTGCTTTTGTCAGCCTTCACATTAAACCTGTACCTACAGTTACTATTCTACCAATCTTAATGGGTATGTTTTCTGGGAGATTGTGTTGAATGGGACCCATTTTCATCTCCAGACCTTTATGTTTATATTTTTCTATATTATATTTAGTTTTCATTATTATAAATTGTTATTTATTGTTTTTACCATAACTTATGATCTTAAGATTCCTTGTTTCCTTAACAGTCAGGTGATTGTCTGATGGATTAATTAATTAAGTGGTGTAAATGCCCAGTGACGGGGAGATACAGGTCAGCCCTGGTGTAAGTAGTTATGAATGGACATTGTTGGTGATTTATTTCATGTAAACTCCTTTGTCTTAAAAGCATTTTAAACAGTTATTTTAAATGTAAATCTTAGGGGATAGCTCATGCATGTACCACAGAAATTAACCAGACATCATCAGCCATATACATATATAAAAATCATCTTACTAATATAGAACACATAAGTGGTCTCCTTGCATTTGTTTATGCCATAGCTTTTGAAAAGTGTATTTAACTGTTTAAAGGGTTAATTAAATGCACGCTGGGAGAAAAACATTAAGAAAACAGCTGGCCCTGAATGAATGAATGAAAAAAAAACATGTAGTTTGAATTCAGAAAAGTATCTAATATCATAAAGGACAGTATATATTTTAATTGTTCTGACACGCATTGATCTTAGGTTTGAACGCATTGTAATGTTGGAGCTTCAGCTCATGTGGCTTGACTGCAAACATGAGAGGTGTCAGGAGATGCCGTCACAAAGCTTGTTATTATGTTGTTGATTAGTGCCGGTTCCTCCAAGACACTTACTTGACTAACAAACCTCTCGCGCGTGAGAGAATTAAAGGGAAAAGTTGCATGAAAATTGAACAGATATCAAGAATAAACTTATTATATTTCAAAATTGAATTCCCCGTAAAGGCTAAAAGCGTTAGGTAGTCGGGAACAGGTACAGTTCTTAACTTGTTCCCCAATAGAGCGTGAAGATGTTTGTTTATTTTTTATTTTTTAGTTCTTCGTACGTCGAGGATTTTAATAGTCTCAGAATTAAGATTATTATCTAAAGTGCACTTTCACCGTCATCGTACTGGGAACTTATTTTCTATTTATTGAAGTGAAAAACACGATTAAAACAGAAACTTTTCCAGAGGGTAGTTTTATTTTATTTTTTTACCACCGATTCACTCTGGCATTGTGTTACCCCTCCTTCCACCAAATCATTGATATCATTCTCATTGCTTATTTGTGGATAAAAACAAAAAGACAAAATCAGCCAATAATCCTAATAGTGAAGAGCCAATGTTACATTATGACTGGGACCAAATCAATTTTTCTTTTTATGGGTAGAAAAAAACTCTTATTGATTAACCTTAAATATTGGACTAAAATATTCAGCTTGAGGAACATCAAAAGTGACAGACAGCACACAATCCACCCTCATCACCAGCCTTTTAAAAATGTTTTTAGCATCACTTGTCTAAAAGTTTAGTGCAATATTAATTGGTGTTTTGACAGGCTTTTAATTTTGCCATTTTGGTTCAGGATTGTAGCCCACACAGCAGTAAAGGGAGAAAAATACAGACCATCAGATTTCATGAGAGAAACACTTTATATTTAGGTCCAACTGCTGCATGAGACAGTGATGAAAAATAAAACAAAACAGATTTACTAGGTATCATTTCTCTTTTTCTGGACCGGACAGTTTAATGGCTTATCTAGTTCCAGAACCTTATTTGTTCCTGACCATTTTGTTAAATATATAAAATCTAAGGATGTGTTTTTGTTTGTTGGTACTAAATGAGTTTCTCTCACTCGTCAGAAAGTTTAGTCTTATTCTTACAACATTGACTATTGGCATACTAAGTCTTGGAAACGGTGAGAAGAACTTTCTGCTACCTGCTGGGTGCAACGCTGGACCACTTCACAATTCTCAGAAGCCGATTCCTGATCTCCTTGGTTCTGAGAGAATAGACGAGTGGGTTAACTAGTGAAGGCCCTAGTGTAGAGCTGATAATGAGGCCATTACGGGAAGAGAGCGTCAGAACCAGCCCTATACGGGTTATCACAATCAGCAAGAATTTGGGAATAAAAAAACAAGCCACGACAATTAGGTGACTGAAGCAAGTTCTGAACGTTTTCTCTCTCTCTTTGGTGGAGGACATCTTCACCACTTCATAAATTATCTTCATGTAGGAGAAGAAAATTAGTCCAAAGTTTAAAGACAGTATAGCAGTGGATGAAATAGAGGCTATGGTAAAGTAAAAGTTTGGATCCACACATGCGATTCTTACTAGGGCAGCATATTCACAAAAACTATAGGGAAGAACGTTTGAGCGACAATATGGGAGGTAATTAACGAATCCTGTGCACATCCCAGAGAAAGCACAACCTATCGCAAGGGTTGCCGTAATTAGGAAAAACACATGTGTGTTAGTGAGGATGCTGTGATATCTTAGAGGGTAAGAAATGGCAATCAAGCGGTCGTAAGCCATTAGGGCAATAGTAAAAGGTTCCATGGTGCTTCCCAGGTGGAAAAGGAAAAGCTGAAACAGACACGGTCCATAAGACACTCTTCTCTCTCCACCCAGAAGAACATTCAGCATTGTCGCGCTGACGCCGCTGGTGTAGAGGATGTCCACCATTGCAAGTGTGCAGATTAAAAAGTACATGGGAGTGTACAGGGTCTTGTTGAGCGCTATGACGCTGATGTTGGCAAAGCTCCCCAACAGAATGAGGGAGAAGGTGAACAGTATGGCCGTTCCCACAACTTTTGGGTTTGGGATATCATCTAGTCCTGCTATGATGAATTCTGTGACTGTGAGAGTAGTTTTGTTGAGTGGCTCCATGATCTGTCTAGAAAAAACAAAACCGGTTAAGTCCACTGGTCCACCGTTGCTAAACGGACAGATCATTTTTGTCTCACAGAAAGAAAGAACATGCATAAATAAGTTAACAGATTTTACAAAGTTAATAAGTTTACATGATTAACACACATGACCAGAATAAACATAAAATTATAAAGCAACTTCACGGAAATGCATGGAAACACAAATGCTCCTTCTGAAAAACGTACCTTTTCCTTGGCTGAATGCTGTAAGGTATTGTTTGGAGCCAGTACAGATTCGACTGAGTACACCTGTCTCCGTCACTTTCCATGCACTCATTTATAGGCCAATTATTCCCATGAATTCCAAGCCCAAGAGATTATTACCCATTGAACTGAATTACTCCTAGCAATACTAAATAATTAGATGACCGTGGGGGATATGAGGTTTAGTTTAGCTTGCCTTGGTAATGAGGATGTTGCTTTAAAATTAGACCTAGTTTATTTTTGCCACTTAATCAGGCCTATCATGTATGGGTGGAGACAGGTGTGATAGATTGACCAAATATATCGATTGTGAACGATAACCCTCATCACAAGCCTTTAGCACGGCTTGATTTTATCATCACCTGCGATGTTGTCGAAATGCCATTGTGCATTGAATTAAACAATAAGAAAAACTAACTAATTATGCAAATAAGCCCCCTAACACCTCTTGGCGGCACACTGACCACATATATCAGGACACAAAAACTGTAATAGTTCCACCTATTCATTACAGAACGGCATCTTATTCAATGTGTTATGTTTGTGTTATAACATATCGAATATTATACTTGTATACTTGCTATACTGTTGTGTATGTTCTTCTCTTTGAGATCTTTGTGCTCCACCTTGCCATGTACCCTGACCTCGTCTGTGACTTTGCTGTTATGTTCAGCTATTGAATTTGTAAAGGTACAGTGCAACCCTTCTACAAAACACTACAACCCGTCTACAAGTAAATATCTAGACAAAATAAAATAATAAGAAAGGTGTGGCAAAACAGTGGGGAGGGAATCCTTTACCCATACCCACCACATACTTGCAGTAATACTGCATAGGTCCTGACATTAATAAAATATGTATTAGGAATACACGGCCTGGTATTGGCAAGCAGACAGACACACACACACACGCAAGTTCTGAGACACTCTCAAACAAGCTATTTCAAGTGAAAGCCTTTATTTGAATACTAAGTGTTGCTGAAGGGTTCATGATTCATGAAAAATTAACCAGAATCATCAAAAATGAATCACTTATACTTATTATATACTTCAAGCGTATAAATATAGGAATCATAACTTATCTTGTGGTCTTGCCTTAATTAAAATGTCATAAGCTTTTGAAAAATGCATGAAACTGTTTAAAGGGTTAATCAAATGCATACTTCATTACAAAATAGCAGACCTGTTATAAATAAGTAATAAAAAATGTAGATTAAATACAGAAAAGTGTCTAATATTACAAGGAAAGTACTTATTTAGCTAATGTGGCTTGACTGCAGACATGAGAGGTGTCAGGTGATGCTGTCACATAGCTTGTTATTATGTGGTTGATTAGTGCCAGTTCCCCCAAGACACTTACTTGAGAGACAAACCTCTAGCGTGTGGGAGAATATTGACACTTTAACTTGTTTGTTTGCAGATGCAATTAGGAAAAGCATCGCAAATCACTTGGGATGTAAAAGGCTGGTATAACAGCCATAGGTCTGTTAATTTGTTTTGTTAATTATGGACAAATTTAGCTTTGTTCTGTATCACTCACTACATGACTAGGCCATTTCTGTTTTCTAGTTATTCACTGAAATGACCTGAAACAGCATTAAAATACACTGGAAATTCATGTATTCTAAAACATATATTTAAAAAAAGTACTTTATTGAAGGTTGGATTAAATATATATTGGATAAATGGGTTGCATTGTAAAATGGACCTTACAGTAAACAAATGATTTAACCCTCAGATTAATTGTGGGTGAGAATTCCAACTTTTATTTTATTTATTTATTTACAAACTATCAACAGAAGCCCAAATACATTATGACATAAATAAATAAAAACAGAACAGAATATAACAACAAAAATAAAATAAAAAATAAAATAAAACAGGTGTTGAGCAAGCATATTGTGGGTTATTTGCATATTGGGGTTGGGATAAACTGAGTGGGTATTGAGAAGAATCAGCTCTGGATGAACGGCAGGAAGGGAGACCAGGTGTTATGGAATGGGATCAGATTGTCCTTTAGGGTTGATGTGAGCTTTTCAAGGTTTGCTTGGTCTGTTAACAGATTGAGCCAGTGGCTTATTGATAATTTAGTTCTGTCTTTTCCGGTTGAGTCTTGGCCACAGTTAATGCGATTAAGATGAAAGTTTGGAGATGTTGTGGGATTGTGAGTGATGAGAGATCGCCTAGAAGAGAGATGGAGGGGGAGAGGGGGATGCTGATGTTGAGGATCTCGGACAGCTTTCCCATGATCCTCGACCAAAACTGCTCAACTGGTGTGCAAAGTCAGAATGCATATAAGTGGTTGTCTATTACGGTGGGACAGTGTGTGCAGGTGTTGCTGTCTGTGAAGCCCATATGGTTCACATGTGAGTGGTGATGTGTACTCTGTGTAGGACCTTGTATTGAATTAGTTGGATTTTTTTGTATGACATGGAGAATGTACTGTTAGTATAGTTTGTCAATTGATGTCTGATTGATCTATATTCAAGTTTGATGTCCATTTGTTTGTTGGTATTGAAACAGTATTGGCATGGTGAGAAAAAAGTTTGTAAATCTGTGATGGTAATTTTTGGGGTGAGAATGAACATAATTTTAGTAATAAGGGAGGAGTGAAATTGTGGAAGTTATGCATATCAGTTTTCTTTTTTATGGTCTCCTTCATCTGTATATATTGGTAGTGACAGTGAAGGGGTAAGTTGGATGTTTGTTTGAGAAGGTCAAAGGTCATGAGAGAGATGCCACTAAAAAGGTGCCCCAGGCTGGTTACTCCGCTCCTTTTCCATGCAGGGAAGTTGATGGGTTCCTTATTGATTTTAAATATTGGGTTATGCCAAATAGGGGTGAGAGCAGAAGGAGATAATTTGAGGTTTAGTACGTCATTTGCTTTCCACCAGGCAGTGAGAGTGGTATTTATGGTGTTGAATTTGAAGCAACTATCGGTCCTGACTGATTTATCTATGAATATAATGTGCTGAATCGGGAGATCTTTACAGATGGTTTGATCAATATCAAGCCAGGCAGAGTTGGAGTTGTTTGACCTGTGTCGAATATACTGAAGCTGGTGGGAGAGAAAGTAGTGGTAATAATTTGGTGCATCATGGCCACCATATTGTTTGGGTTTTCTGAGTGTGGTTATTTTGATCCTGGGGTTTTTGCCTTTCCAGTAAAATGTATTTACTGTTGAATTTAGTCGCCCAGGGGTAAATTAACTGGGGTCATGGCAAATTGATCGTTTATTTTAGGAAGAATTTTCATTTTGATGGTGGAAATGTGGCCAATTAAAGAGAGTTGTAGTTAATAACATCTATCCAAATCTTCTTTAATGCTGTGTAGTAATGGGATAAAATTGAGTTTAAATATATCATTTGGGTTTGTTGGGACAGGGATTCTTAATGGATTGAGTTTTGTGGTTATCGGGTAGAACCCCGACCTCAGCATCACAGTCAGAATGGCTTAGAGGCAGAATCTCGGATTTAGACCAGTTAATGGAGTAGCCAGAAACCTTGCCGAAGCTGTCAATCAGATTGTGGACTGACGGGAGGGAGGTTGAGAGATTCGTTAAATATAACAAGATGTGATCGGCGTATAGACTGATTTTATGATTGGTTTTAATGCCTGAAATGCTGTCACTCTGTCTTATGGCTGAGGCAAGTGGTTCTATGAAAAGTGCAAAAAGTCATGGTGATAATGAGCATCGTTGTCTAGTACCTCTGTTTAGGTTGAATGATCTAGATATTTGTTCATTGGTTGACTTTAATTACTTTAAATTCCTCAGATGTGCAGGGCAGATGTGCAGATGTGGATTCCCATTATCATGGTCATTAAGTTTCTCATTTGTGCCCTGCTCTACAGCCTGCTTATTTCAGAAGCTTAGTGTGTCTGCTTACAGCTGCTTTCTGTACGTCTCGGTTCTCACACGCCCGATATTGGTTGGCTGACCTTGATCTGTGCGACCTGTTGTCAGCTTTTGCGCTTAGCAGCTCATTGTCGGTGGGTTGAACCGACTACAATAAGTTGTCTTTGCGCTGATGTCCTCGACACTTTCGACTTCATGGACGCCCATCGAGCTATGACACTCTCGGACACTCTCGAAAGCAAGCCTCCACACTCGAAGTCAGCTTTGGCGCTCAGGTGTCTGCGTCGCCGTCATCTTCAGTGTTTTCTTCGCCAAACTTGCACTGGTTCTTCACTGAGCGTGTCCTCTCTAGGCTGTTATCACTCTAAACCTCACAAGCTGTCAGATAAGTCAGCCCTCCTGGACGTGGCCCCACTTTTGGCCCTACGGTTGATAACCTTTTGAGGTGGTCCAAGGAGACGAGGGAGTCCACCATGCCCTTTGCCTGACCAGGCATCAGTTATCACTTTTGGCTTGTTTTGTACAGTCCCTTCAGGGCTGACTGTAAAGAATATAATAGTAACAACCAATCAGGGACCCTACTGTCTTCCTGACATCCAGCTGGGTCTTCATTTGCATGCTTTTCCCGAGAGGTCTGGGAAGCTGAGCCTTTCGTCAATAAATACTTCCATCTCCTCACTGGCTGTATTTTCTAGAAGGTCAGAGTCAGAAGGTGTAGGACTATGTAAGTAAGTAGTTAACTGGATTTACTCAAACTAACAAAAAAAAAGACCCAAAATCAATGTTGGTGCAGTATCTTTGTTTTATAAATGTTTAGTTTCTGTGACGGAGCTGTGAATATTTCTTCTTGCTAAAAAACTGAAGAAGCAGACTTGCGGCATGGATAAATATTGAAAGAGATGTCTACTAAGTCTGTATTACTTTAAAATAACTGGTATACAAGGCCAATCAATCTGGTCATTCATATTTTGTTAATTTTTACATTTTAGAAATAGTTTTGTGACCTCTGTATTCATAATGTTCCTTAAGTTATGACAAAGTAAGTTAAAAATAGAACGTCAAGGTAAGAGGGGCTACTCAACTGGAGCTGCTTACTTTCTGCCATGAGAGCTGGTGTACCAGAGGTTATTTTATGTACATGCATGATGGTTATGCCTAGCACATGTAGAGCACTGCTTTGTGTCAATTATCAGGAAAAATTATTTCCAAATATAAGGAAAGGTACTTAACTCGCTAATCACATTTTTCATGACTGTATTTAATAGTTTTTTTTTCTTTTTATGAGTATAGTAAACAATAAACTTACAAAAATGTTATTCAATGCAAAATTTATTTTCACCATTTCATTATCCATTGGAATTAGTCTTGATCTGTCATTCATATCATGCTTTGTCAAGCAGTTTGAGCTGCAAAATGTGTGAAAGGTGCTTTACAAATTAACTTCATTATTTTATTATTATTGTTGTTATTAAATATGATTAGTGGGTTGTAAACCATATCTATAGACGTTATAGAAATGGCAATATTAATGATTTTAGTTTTGTCTTCTCACTCTCAGATGCGTGGAGTTGCGAAAGTCTCAGGAACATGTCCTTACAGAACGTCTCGAGCATGATCGTTTCGGAGTTTGACATTTCTGGATTTGACACAGTTGAAAATCCAAAACCTGTGGGGATAGTGATGCTCGCGGTTTATGTGCTGATTCTGCTGGCAAACACAGCTAACATCTGTTTCATTGCACTGGACAAACGTCTGCATAAACCAATGTACCTTTTTGTTTGCAACCTAGCTGCTATCGACATGTTGTACAGTAGCAGCTCCAGTCCCACCATGATCATGGTTCTGATAACCGGTGTTAAAAAAATTTCTTATGCAGCCTGCATTTTTCAGATGTTCATTTTCCACCTAGGTGGGGTGATGGAGATGTTTGCCATAGCGGTTATGGCATTTGACCGCTGGATAGCTATCTCCAGCCCTCTGAGGTACCACAGCATTCTCACAAACACACGTACACTGCTGATGATTTCCGCTCTGTGGATGACCGCCTGCGCGTTTGTAGCTGTCATTCCAGGAACAGCAATCTCTCTCCCATATTGTCAGTCGACTCTGAAATACGTCTTTTGCGATTACGCCGCTGTTATCAGGGCCACGTGTGTCAACCCTAACTACTACTTCAATTTGGTCACAACAATATCCTTCTTTCTGATGTTCAGCACATTTGCTTTCATCTGCCTCTCCTACCTGAGGATAATGTGGACAGTGGTGAAGATGAATTCAAAGACTGACAAGAAGAAAATGTACAACACCTGTTTGAGTCACCTGCTGGTGGTTGCGTGCTATTACGTGCCAGTGTTTGTGCGCATAGTTCTAACGCGCCTGGGTCTGGAGCTGTCAATGGCAGAGCGCAACGGTCTGCTGATCGGGGCGATTCTCGGGCCCTCGCTGGTCAACCCTTTCATTTACTGTTTCAGAACAAAAGAAATAAGAAACAAAATGTTCGTTGTATTCAATAAGGTAGAACCCAGAGAATAAAAATGTGAGCATGTATATCGTGTATTCTCTTTTTCCAAAGGTTCATAAACATTAAATGAAGAATGCCCATTCTCCACCCATTCTTTCACTTAACTGAGGCTATCAGCAACGTGTTAGTTACCCAAGTGTGTCCAGAAGATAGAACTGCATTCGGTAGTTTCCTAAAATGTGAAACCCCTCCCCTAGAGACTTAGAGAGACTAGGCTGTTTAGGGTGTGTTCAATGGTCTGAACACACTATTATATGTAAAATAAATAAATTAAAGAACTGTAAAAATAAGACAATTAAGTACATTCGTATGAAGCAATGCTATAGAAGTAATTTTATTAATACACACTTACATTAACATTCCTGATAGGATAGATAAACTACCGATCAAAATGATTATCTATACAGTATTACAATGTCAAACTATTACCCAAGCAATCACACTGTTCTCCCCTGTGAACAATACTGTGCGAAAAGCACTACTGCGTGAGGTGCACACCCCTATTGTGGAAAAACAGTAGTGAGAGTGCAATAAAATAAAATAAACATGGGCCCTGCTCTTTTCAGTGCCACCAACAGATGGGCCACTGAGCAAGATTGAAATAATATACACACTGATAAACATTTTTTTTCTTCTGTTATGTTATTCCTTATGTAGTGTTTTTGTACAAATTTTCAGGGGCCTGTGTTTTTCCTCATAAGTCAGACAGCACTTCTAATCTCCTGTCTACAGCCTGCAGCTCACGCCTGTCTAATCCCTGTGCTGACAGTAACAAGCCAGCTAACAGTGTCTCTCTGGTGCAATTATTCCAGTCTTCTCGGTAAACAGCCCACATCCGATTAGCATATCAGGAGCTCGGTCAGGAGGACCCGCCATAGTGGAAGGATTGACGCTCTTGCTGATTGGGCCCCAGTCTCCCGGTGTTTCCAGAGGTGATGCAACAGAGCCGCAACCCACCATGGCCCAACTCATTATCTGTCTCTGATCCTCAGGTGGCCCAAAATGTCAGTCCAAACATACTATTTGTTTTGTATTGATAATGCTTGGATTAGGAATCTAACGCAAACATTGGTTTGTCTGGGTATTTTGTATGTTGTATTGTAGTTCAAATACCTACTGATATCCTTGAAGAAAGATACCTTACGATGATTCTCTTCAGCAAATAAATCATATAATTTGTAGTTATTACAGTTCTGCAGCTAAAATATAAAAGCCCTGGTGAATCATGATCTCTCCAGTTTATATTTATTCTTTTTTGTTCTGTGGCTGAATTAAATATAAGGGTGTGAAACTGCAGTATAAGCAGTTATCTAATTTATTTACCTAGAGCAATTCTCCCTCACCCTAAGGGTGAAAAGACAAGGTGTGATTGAATTAATTGCTCATTAGTAAATAGTAAATATATATTACTGCTCTGGGAATTTTCTCAGTTGTGAGATCATTAGTGAGTCTAATTGTTTATAAGCAGAGGGATTTTTATAGTTAATGCAGGGGCCTAACTATTACTCCCTACTGTAATAGTCTCCCCCAGAGATTTTACCTTTATTCGCCAGGTGCTTCAATCCAAACTCACAGGCTATCAAGGCTATGGGAAGGGGCAGGCAGTAAAGAAGCTACAAAAAAGTGCAAAAAACCTAAACACAGATTAGAGGGAAGACTCTAGGCTTAGGAGGCAGAGATGGGTTTCATGTCTGTTCCGGAATGTGTCAATTAAATGTAGATGTCTTGTGTTAATACAGTGATACTATTTAATTTAGCGTGTGTAGGAATGGATTGTTACCAAAATGATGACTAATATTTTCTTCGGACAAGAAGCATACAGAGGGTGCCGGACTGACAGGGTCTAAACTTTTGCACATTTAGGTGTTATAAAGCAGCCCTGCACACAGGGTATAGCAAACTAATGGCAAATAACTATGGTAATGGACATCTGAATACGAGGGTCAAGTAAGAGGGCAGAGTGACTGACAAAAGTGTCAGAAAAAACATGAGTAAATCTATTTCGGTTCGTGAGAGACAGATGGAGAGGGACAGAGAATGTAAACATGCACCTTGATTGCACCAGCCCCGCTTGTTTTCTGTAACAGGCTGACACACCACAGTATTCTCAAGAGTGTAATTAGTCAGTCAATCTCCAAAGATCAAATCAAGTCCTCATTAGCAGCACTCAATTAAGGGCTTCACACCTGAGCTGCAGAGTAGCGTTTGACAAGCAGTGCTCCCTCTGTTTGTATTGTCTGGCGCCTGGAATTCATGAGGAAAATAAATCTGACCCTTTGCCCTTTCAAGACTTCTATGCCTTGTAACTGACTTCTATGCCCTGTTAACTGTCTACAGTGGTGAAAGAAAGCCTGTACAACCCAGTAAGCCATACCATAAAGAAACATACTTCCGGTTCTCCATACTGGGAAGAAACATTTGATCAATTTTTACAAATAATAGGTCTACTGTAGAGAACAAGCGACTTGGTGTGCATTCTCTGTTATCTGTCTAAAAACTCTTTGTGTAGAATCCTATTTGTTATGGTAACATGCGTGCGCTGCATATGCTCATGCATGGCACATACATTTTTTATAAATGGTCAGGAAGATCAAATTTGTAAACATTTAGCTACCAGTTCATTTTTCTTGAAGCGGTGAATTAAATGTCAGTGCAACCAACACTAACAAAAATGGTCAAACGTAAAGCAGAGGATGGTGGAGAAAGTAGGCCCTCTAATGAAACGTTGAATGAGACACAAATCGGTAGCCTGAAGCTGAGGGTCCATCTGTTGAATCATGGGGTAATCCTACTAATGAAAATCAATGCCCAGTCAAAAGTTCAGTTCGCAGAGTTCTAAAGGAAAGCCTACTAGCTGTTTGCTTTGGGTGGAAAGGTTGTACAAGAGATGTGTCTAATCTGAAGCTCTTATCTGCTGGAGGCGAGAATATTGCTGATTGTCACATCACGATTATGAGCTAACATCCCTTGAATAAGAAGTCAGATACTCACAAATTCAAATATTCTAGCAACAGCTAAGAACGACAATCAGCTAAATCTCAATGCAAAATCACTGCTTTTATGGCCGTGAGAGC
This sequence comes from Hiodon alosoides, assembly GCA_025775065.1. Classification (NCBI taxonomy): domain Eukaryota; kingdom Metazoa; phylum Chordata; class Actinopteri; order Hiodontiformes; family Hiodontidae; genus Hiodon; species Hiodon alosoides. The sequence continues at coordinate 14,476 of JAOYSI010003379.1, forward strand.
CTGATTGTTATTAATAAAACACTCTACCTTTTGAAATTGAATAATTGTATCATTTAATTCTAGTATTTGAAGTAAATACTACAGTTGAATTGAAGTAATTTTTATTTCCTAGCAGTTGTTGCAGAAATAGCTAACATTTTGACCGGCTGAGGTTTTAGTGTTTTTTTTTTTTGGGGGGGGGGCAGATAGTATTGCCCTGGCAAGTTTAAGAAATGCTAATTGACTGATCAGAATCTTCCATTAGGTTAAAACCCATTTTCAGAACTACATCTGCCCAAAGCCTTGAGGTTTCAGTTTAATCTGAATAACATCATGGATGGCTTGAGAATCAGTGTGTATTTGCAAATTGTGAAATCTATGGCACTTTAACTGTCCTCAGTCTATCACCGTGTAACAAGAATACTGTTGATGTCTGTGCCCTGTTTGCCTGTATTTTTTTTCTTAACAAGCTTGTAAACTGCATTGGATCTGTTATGTAAATAAATCCACAATTTTCTCAGACACACCACCATCTTTCACTTTACTCAGATTAAAGTTATATTTAACAATATAAACATTAACAAACCTCATACTGACTCAAGTTATGCTGAAATCTGAAGTGCTTCTCACGTGTGCAAAAAGCCTAACATTCATGTATGAGCCCCCTGTGTGAACGTTAGGAAACAGTGGGCCTGTTGACCACCGTACGTGCATGGTATCCTGTTTTGTGAAGAGAGTTTATAT
>JAOYSI010003380.1:0-15196 GCA_025775065.1 Hiodon alosoides
CCCCCCCCCCCCCCCCCCCCCCCCCCCCCCCCCCCCCCCCCCCCCCCCCCCCCCCCCCCCCCCCCCCCCCCAGAACGTCCGGTCCTGTAGCTTTATGAGTGTGAGTCCTGTACAACTGAAGGACGCAATGGCACTGCAACATGTTTAAATTACTCCCTAAAGCTCATGTTTAAAGTTGGACTTTGCTAATGAATCTGCTAGTTGCACAGTCTCTCGGCCACATCCTCAGTTGATTTTCTTGGTCATTGGAGATTTGTCGGAATGACTCTTAGGGCATGTGACCTATTCAAATACCTCTTTAATTCAATAGTTACCTGCAAATGTTACATGCACCCTTTTGAATGTCACATCAAAACGTATCTTCAAAAGTTTAGCTTGTCCTCAGTTTAACCTATGTGGTTGACTACGTGATGCTATTTTAAAAGTAAATACATTTTCCTCATGACTAATTCTATACAGAATTGATGAGCTTGGTTATTGATCTTCCTCAGATTACTTTTCTAACATATTGATTTCCTCACGGATTGATAAAACACACTTCTAAGCGAAGAATCGTTCAGATGTCCATCCTGTAAGCTGTTTTTGAATATAGCATCAGAGCACTGAAGTACAGAAAAGTGTAGGGCACAGGAGAACAAAATACAAACGGTGTACTGCAGTTTTGTTGGACACCAGAAGCCCAAATGATTCCAAGAAGTTAATTGTCTTTCGTAACAGTGCCTCTTTTGGATGTTTCATTAACTCCATTGATCAAAAACCCATGGGAAGCCATTCTGCAGACACTTAGTCATATAGACCCTACAGTTCATTAAACCTCCTCAGTGCCAGTGATTCTTAATGTGCATACTGAGGGGGGAAAAAAACACGGAGGACACAGAGACTATCCAAGACAGCAAGGACATGCCGACATCTTGATTGATTGTCAGTTTCCTTTTTCCCTTTCTCAATATACCCTATTATTTTTCAGACATTCATGTCTGTGGAAACATTCCAACAGCATGTATCCCCATAGTTCTTGACCATGACAAAATTGGGTGTGCTCTCTGCTATCTTAGCATGAGTAGAAATAGTAGTAGTACGGTACTACAAATAAACAGATACGGGCATTGGAGATTTAGATTAGAAGATTGCTATACAAAGTTAGTGTTTAGTATTCTCAAGGTGATCCATTTCCAGCTAGTTCCAGAGCTGTAACTAGCTGTATTTGTTGCTTTGTTTAACGGTATAAGAATTGAAAAGACTCCAAACTGTTTTTCTTTGTGTTTACTATTTTGTCTGGGAAAATGCTCCGCCATAAGAAATCATTATCAAAAGCCAGTAAGTGCCCCTGAGATATTCTTATGGACCTGTGCAATCAAAATGAATCAGTTTCATTTGTACTTCTATGCAATGTAATCTCTCTAGATAGTGGTCTCGATGATCCTTTTTGCTATTGTGCAGGAGAAGCAAATCAAGTATCTAAATACTATAAATCCTATGGAAAAAAAAAAAAAGGATATTAGTGCTGTGCAATCTACTTATTGGCCCTCCCACTAAATGGCGAACATATTGATGAATACATATCGTTATCCCTCTTTCTCAGTACATAATTTTCCAACCCATTTGCTTCTAATTCTCTCGGGCAACATGCCGTCCACAATTTGTCACACTAGGCAATAGGTCATGTGAAGATCATGGCACCAAGGAATTACACAGTTGGACATTTTGCTGTTGTGAAACCACCCAGCATGACTAGTATTAAATAAATATTATTTTCTTTTAACGTGAAATGAAGCATTGATAATCTTTAGAAGCAATGTATTGAACTGTAATCATGCTTAATTAAAACACTTTATTCAGTTTGATCCCTATATCCCTAAATCAATTCCAACTCCCGAAATTGAAAACCACTGACTGAAATTGTAATGAATACCCATGGGATCTGCAAAACACAGAGAAAGATGGCTTTCCTATGTTGTAGATTGTGGTGTGCAAGATTTGATACAGGTTTCATTACCGTTCATTTAAAAGTGAACGCTACTGGGTAGTTCCCTGCACTTTTCTTGTCATTACTATTTTCTGTGATAGACTGACAGTTAATAATACAAACCATGTCACAATGGACGTTAATTACAACAGAAGGTCAGAACTGTGGGAATAACAGTCTGTGCAAAGATGTCCCTTAAAATAAATAATTTATCAGGTATCTTCAAGAAACTTGAATTTTTATCTGACATTTTTAACAAAAATGAAGAAAACATCTTATTTGGAGAAACTGCTAAATGAACTGCTTTTCAGCATTTTAAATCCCAAACTAAAAACCAACAAGCCAGGCACTCAAAGCAGACAATGCAGTTAAAAACCGCTACAAAGTTCCCCTTTTAAAGTCTTTAGTTGTCACCACACTGTCACTCAAGCGAATGTGATGCTTAACTTAATTTAGTCTATTGATTTCTGCCGTCTCGCAGTGCGTGCATTGTGGTGGTTGTGTCACTGCAGTTTTTCCTCTGAAAATGAAATGAGGGTGAGACCAGCTGTGAGATTCCAACCTGCGATGATTGCTTTGAGCATTTGTTCTTTTAATGAGAGATTAAGACGGTGTGAAATATTTTAATTGCATCGGGATTACATGGCAAATATGTGCCAACAACTTTACTGTCAAATACATGAATTTACTTTGACATTCTTTACATGTTATGCTTGTTTTATTGAGAATGTCTTCTGAGTTTAATGTCCCTGTTTTGTCCCTTCGTGCATCCAGCATTTACTTCACCACAAGCATATTGTCTGTCACAGTGAGCACGTAACAGACATGAAATTTAACATTTTTAGAACCTTCCCTGGTGAAAACTTTCTGACGGTTATTCTAGCTTTTAAGAAGCTCTCAGGAATCATATTATCTTGTTTTGGATGACCCATGCTCAATATTTTGTTATGGAAGCTATTTAACCGTGTTGCTAATGGACTACACGACATAATCATGTTAATTTTGACTTTTTGAGGGGACCACAAAAACATTACATTTAAATGGCTAAATTAACTTCTAGGACATTTACTTTTAGCGTATATGACTAGAGATCCAGGATAGAATATTTTTGGGGTTTTTTTTCTGCTATAAAGGCCATATTATTTTGCTGGCAAATAAAGTGCGATATATATATATAAAATAAATGTGTAGTCTTTTGAGTAAAGTTGCTCTTCTGGTGAAGTTCTTAAAAGTAAATTTAAATAATCTGTACGCTTCTGTAGAATATATCAAAGGATTCCTGAATCGTTGGATTCACTGTTTCCCATAGCCTTTCAGTAGTTTTTAATTTATTTTTTTTGGTGTTGTCCGATCAGAGCTGTACTCTTTCACATGACCCTAACCCATTCATTTTTATTTTGTTTTTACTTTCGGCCAATTTCCTTCCATTGTAGGTTTTCTTTCTGTGTAATTAAAGAGTGGTTACTCTGAAACATGTTGACATATATCTTCTTTATTTAAATATTTTGTACGGTATTATAAAATTTCCGTTTGCCTTGAGAATTTTCAGAGGTCCCTCTATAACTGTGTTTGACACCAGATTTGACCAATTTACAAATTTTATTACTACTTAAATTTTTACCGATCTTGGCTTCTATCAATACATAGTTCTTGAAGTTGTGACCAACTTCGTTTGACTGTTATAAAATGATGTTTATTTAATACTATATCTCGTTTTCTTTTTTGTTTTAGGTATCATGACAAACAGGAAGTTACCAGTAACTTCCTAGGGGCTATGTGGCTGATTTCGATTACTTTCCTCTCGATTGGCTATGGAGACATGGTGCCCCACACATACTGTGGAAAGGGTGTGTGTCTGCTGACTGGAATCATGGTATGTTATCTCTATTGTGTTTCCATGAGTGACTAAAATACATTTTTAAAAACTTTTTTTTTTCAGAGCACACTTCACGCAACCCCCATTGTGTTCTACAGCTCTGAAATAAAACGTGCTGTCCAAGTTGTAAGACGTATCAAAAGACACGTTTGTAAAAACCTAAAAATACCGTTAAATGTATGGCAAAATTGGAGGTCAAAATTATTTCAGGTGTTTGTGACATTCACTCATATATAGCCTTGAGAAAGTCGGGCACATACCTGGATGGATGGATTAACGTAATCTTTTTGTCTCGTTGTTCCTTTCTGTTGGCTGTCGGTAGGTGTAAGTCAATCTAAAGACAGGTTGTCGTGTCCTCTTCAGATAAGAGTGTATTAATAATTAAGGGGGTGTATCCAGGTGACATGCAGTGCGAGCCTGTATGGGTGAACACAATAAAAGGGAGACGGTAGTGGCCTAATAAGATGCTCAGAGTGGGTGAGGAGACGGACGGAGACCGTGGACAATGCAGATGGAAAGTAATACCTGGAGCTCAGCTGTCACGCCTCTGGACATATTGCGCAACGGAGCGCGCGTGCTCTGCTAACCGTTTTTTTTACCATATTTATAGAACGACACCCCAGTCTCAGGAGAGCTTCAGATCACAATGCACATAAAGCAAGGGGGTTCTGTCGGGACTTCCAAAGAGGGATTATGTAACCCGGTTAAGTTGTGTATTAGATCTCCTGGTATCCACACTACCCCATTTCTCCACCCAGGGGGCTGGCTGCACTGCCTTGGTGGTAGCTGTGGTGGCCAGAAAGTTGGAATTGACCAAGGCTGAGAAACATGTTCACAACTTTATGATGGACACACAACTCTGCAAACGAGTGAGTGACAGCATTACATACTTCTGTATGACAAAAGATTGGCGATATCTTCATTCATAATACTCCGAAAAAATACTTCAGTATTTGAAGGTCGAAACTGTGTGAATAATAAAAACTTCAGACTAAAGCCAAATAATAGCGGTTATATTAGCCCTTTAAAAATACCTGTTGTTATGACATTAAAGTCAATGTGTTTTACATTACATGAGCTGAGATTTCGAAATATTTGAAAATTTCCGTAGGATTAAATGGGTTTGGTCTTTTTGTAAACGGTGAATATCTGGTTCCTCACTATGCCTCAGGTAAAAAACACAGCTGCTAATGTACTCAGGGAAACTTGGCTCATCTACAAACACACCAAACTGGTGAAGAAGGTCGATCACGCCAGGGTGCGCAAACACCAGCGAAAGTTTCTGCAGGCCATTCACCAGTAAGTACAATGAGCCAGTTCATAGGAATACGTTGTGTTCAAACTGAGGTGCCTGTAGATCAGTGTAAACGCTAGTCCTTGTGTTGTACTTACGGAAGGTTATTGAATTATGCCCAAAGTCCAAAATTATATAATTATATCCGTGTTTATGTTATTATTACAACGACTGCGATTATTGCTATTTGTCAATACTATTATGTCATACGTATATACAACACAATCTTATATGGTTGCTGTGATCTGAACGCAGTAAAAACACAGGTTTCCTGTCAAATGCAAAAAGGAGTATCAAGTGATAAGTCACAGAGAGGTATAAGTTAATTTGGTTCAATGCTAAGTTATGAGATCCAGTTTTATTTCTGACATTATAGCTTTCTGCGTGTTAACACGAAACAGGGAGGGGCAGTTTAAGTGTTCTGATTTAATTTCTCGCTCCCTCCTTATTCTGTGAAATCTACTGCCTTGTTTATTTTTTACCCCTGGTGATGTGACGGCCCACTCTTCCCTCCACAAATATGCAAATTCAGAGAACTTCCTCACAAAGCTGTATCACACCTGTAGTTTTGCCGGTCCAATTTTCAGCCGAGCAGCGAAATCAGCTACTGCTCCGGTTGTCCGGATAGTAGCCTTTAATGGAGGGAAATAATGGAGCAGGAAACAAACCTGCTCTTGTTGGACTGGCTGCCAGACAGTTTATTCAACATCTTTTCCTGTATGATATCTTACCGCAGGTTTACATTTGCCCTTTAGTTATGAATGTTTCTCTTTATTCGAACCTCAGAGCTTCTTTAAAAAAAAAAAATCCAAAACGCATCCCCCTCCGAAATAGTGACGTTAAGACATTCCTTCCTTTTTTGCGGCCACTTTCCCCCTGTGCAGTGAAAAGTGTAATAGTTGAGTTGACCTGTTTGGTGTAAGTTGTGGGTTTTTTAAACTTGTACTGTGTTCTGTCTTTGTTTTGCTCGATCACCGCAGAGCTCAGAAGTAAGTTGCGTCTTCTCTGTTCCTTCTCTACCGTTCACACACTGTCTCTCTCCCTTTTCTCTCTCCCTCTATTTCTCCCTCCTTCCCTCTCTCTCTCTCTTTCTCCGTCTCCCCTCTCTCTCTCTTTCTACCTCTCCCCTCTCTCTCTCCCCCCTCTCTGTATCTTGTCGGTGTTACCCGGACATGATGACTTGCATGAGGTTTGAAGCTGGATGCTGGTTTAGATTCTTTCTCTCCTTTTTTATTTCCATTCTGTAAATGGAATGAAAAAGGCAACAGCGGTGTGGAGTTCTTGTGGTGGCTGTGGGGTGCCTGAGCGGGGGGGGGAAAGAAAACCGCATCTCTCAAGCTTCAAATGCGTCAGCTTGTGCCCAGACTCCATTCATCAACAAAGTTCTCCAGATCTCCATACTAACTTGTATTGACTGCCCCAGCCCAACTCCACCATCACCTTCAATTGATGAAATGAGTACCGATCGCTGTGGCTATACGAACTCCATCCCGTGAATAGCCTTCAGTAATCCGTATGAAACGCATATACTCGTAATCTCATTTGAAGAGTTTGGTTCTGTTGATGAGCTATATCTCCTTCTAAGTATTGAGTCATCCCTCCTGGTGGATCGCGAATGCTGTTTAGTTTATGTATCGACTTAAAATCGAATAAAATGTTCCACCGAACCCATCAATTTGGGTTAGAGTGTTTGTTCTGGAGTTTTATAGAGCCATAAAAAATAGTTGACCCGTGGCATGCGGCATGCATTAGTTAAATGATCAGTAAATGCAATGCTCACACTGTAAAAGTACTGTAAGGCCATACTGTCGTTTTAAAACCCAAACCCCAAGTCTTTGAGCCCTAGTGTATAAGCGCTGGGCATCGCTTACATGCAAGATGCTATGGAGCTCTGGCTTAAGAGAACTTCTGACCAATTCTGGCCCTCCCAAACCCAGAGAGGGGTTTTGGGAGTTCATGGTGAAACCCACGGTGGAGGGACAAGGGATGGATGGGGGGGGTTGTTGGGGATGGGTCCAGCTTGTTTTAGGGAAGAGGTACAGCAGGGGATTGCACTTCTCTCACTCTTACCCTGGGTGTATCTCCAATAAATTGTGTGTGTGTGTGTGTGTGTGTGTGTGTGTGTGTGTGTGTGTGTGTGTGTGTGTGTGTGTGTGTGTGTGTGTGTGTGCGCGCACGTGCGTATAGAGGGGTTGGGGTGGTAATATGTAGCACTGTATTACGATCACATTGCTGAATGGTAATTGCATACTTCATGGATACATAGAAATCTGCTCTCTCGTAGTTGCTCTGGCATTGTGCCACACTCCAGTGAACATCGGTTTGTCTTGTCTTGGCCTTGTGTAGCTGATATCAATTAGTTGCGCGCTCTTCCTTTCTTGACAACATTTCTGCAGTCAAAGGGGCCCTTTGCTCTGTGTTTTTTATTATCTATTCATTCATTCAATCACTTTTCTCTTATGTCCTATGCCAGTAGATTTAATAATACGGCTCTAATGTTGGAATTTTCCGGATTGTATCTGGGATAAATGACGTTGGATGTTAAGTGCCAGGGAATATTGGAAGTGCGGTTTTGTTCATTCACACGCAAGGGATCTGCATTCAAGAATAAAGGCCTCTGGCATCGTGGATGCACACAGTGGCTCTGAAATGACCTTGTTGACTTTTAATGTCACACCTTAAAGAAGAAAGCAGCCGGCGGTGTAGTGGTCAAGGCAACAAAAAGGTTGCTGGTTCAAATCCCACCCCAGCTCTTGCACCCTTGCACAAGGTACTTAACCTGAATTGCTTCAGTAAAATATCCAGCTGTATAAGTGGATGAATGTAGGAATTGTAAACCGTGTAAGTCGCTTTGGATAAAAGCGTCTGCTAAGCAAGTAAAATGTAAGAAAGGTGGATCCAGGATGTTTCTGAGTCTAATGTTCCTGTGCACTAAAGTGTTAGCGTGGAGGGCAGGCAGGCAGGCAGGGTGGGGGTCAGTCCTCGCTGATGGAGAATAGCCTTTTGTAAGGAGGGCAAGTGTTAGTGTTTGCTTCAACTTCTAGGGGGTTAGCTCCGCTCTCTCGGTGCTGTCTTTAGGGAAACGGCCTGTTTACATAAGCAGACCCAATGGTGCTGATGCATTAGGTCCATTTAAGATGGGTGTCTTTGATGTCTTTGATGTCAGAAAAGGCTTGGATTCTCATATCACCATGGATGATCCACCACTGCCACTATAATGTATGAGGGTGTTTTTTTTGTTTTTTTTTTAATTTTCAATTTTCCCTCATGGAACAGAGAAATGATTGAAAACCATGTGCATGTACTATGTGCTGCACTTTTGATATTCCGCGCCCTATTAATGGGCCCCAAATACTGAAAAGACCTTCAGAGCCTATTGTGGTTCTATTGTTAGTGTGGTAGGGATAATTAAATTCAAGTACTTTATAACACTTCTGCTTAAATTCGAACCAATGCGAGCGTTAAAAGATTACGCTGAAGTCAAACTGCATACAGGCAGAGAACAATGCACCAGAAATAATCAGGAAGAGAACGGTCATTCTCTGATCTCTGCGATAAAGCTACATTTAAAATGTCGTTCATAAACAGCAGACTGGCTTAATGTCTTTTGGCTGTACTTCTTAATGTGACAGATTCATTCTCACAAAAGCATTGGTGTTTCTCCTTTGCAAATCTCTGCAAATTATTTTTTTCTTTCTGGAAAGAGCTGAGCTTTTGGGAATTACATTACAGTTTCATTGTTTCAAAACTTCCGAAAGACCGAAACACATGTAAAACACACCAGTTTAAAAAGAGTAGCGGACGGACTTAATTAATGATTAGTGATAATGCATTATTATTAGTAAACTTTTTTATCATCACCAAATTTTCAAAATTGCAGCTTAAAATGTTGCAGCTTTATTCTTAAGTAAGCAGCACTATTTGTGCAATGCCATAATGAAACCGCAATGAATATATGACTTCTCTACCTCATAACAGGGGCGGCGGGAGAGAGGGGCTAGCGGGGACTTAAGCACCCCCTTGAAAAAGGCTGAGCCCCCCCTAAGTCCCCCCAAACCCCCAGTCATTTTGTAGTATTCATTGTTATTGTTTGTTGCGTCAAAATTCTTTAGCACCTGCTATAAACAATCCAGCCCCAATATACAGTATTACTTCTAATGTCGCTAATGGCAACATCCGGGGGAATTTTACTTAATTGTGGAGCTCTGCTGGTTTGTGCCTGATACTTCCCCTCTCCTCTGCACGCCAGTCTGGTGTTTTTGTTTCTGAATAAACAGCCTTCCTTGTGATGGAAAACAAATGTAGTGCATATGGAGAGTTTCTCTGCAGCTTTTTGTTGTGGTCTGTAGGCTTTGAAATTAGGTCAGTGCGAGTAAAAACGGGTTCTATTTTAAGCGAGGAAACCCTGCCCCAGTGCTCAGCCAAAACATTTTGAGTGTAGCTCTGTACAGAGAGACTTCATTAGTATAAATAGACTGTCTATTGGGTCCAGCTCTTACTCTCTGTAACCACTTTTAATTTGAACGCTGCTCACTTCGTGGCAGGTTTTTGCTTTGCAGGGGTGTTAGACACATGGAATACAACAGAAACGTTTTTAGTGCTGTACCTTTCAATATACGTAACAATCCCCCTCAGAGCTTTGAGTTATGATGTTTGGTTTGAGTTGGATTCTCTTAGTTTTATGAAGATCTGATTCATATCATTTTCTCTCATTGCTTTTATCTTTGGCGAGCTAGGCCAGAGCGTTGGCACATCTCTGCACGTTTAATCCAACGGTCCCTTTGCCAGTCTGATCACTTTAATGTATCCTGTCATAAATTACCAAATAGGCTATACCGGGGCTGGTAAGTCAATCAGCAATTTTTGCTAGAATTGTGTCTGTCACAGTTGCTCCGTTAGTTTCCTTTCATGTTTTGGATTTTTAAATTTTTTTTATTGATTGTTTCTCTCTGTTCCTAAATAATGCAATGCATGGCTGATGCCAAGACTTCTTTAGATAGCTTCTTGTTTATGTCTTAATTTTTCCCAGCCCTTTTCTGAATGTCATGAGTTGTTTTTCTGCTGGTATAGACTTGCCCTTTGTTATATAAGTAGCCATACATTTCCTTTGTCGTTGGATCGCCAGCATTTTCTATCAACCCTTAACAGGCTCTGTCACCTTGTTGGTTTGTTGGTTCACTTTCTTTATTAAAGTAAATGTAATTGTTTACTCAATGAAGGGGGGAAAGTGGGTGAAACGGTTTTCTCTTAACAAGCAGTGCAAGCCACACAAAGAATTTGGAGAGCATAATGAGGACCGGGCAGATCATTCTTAAAAGGCAATAACTATTCCATTATAGGTAATAAACTACGGCATGGGGTTATAATGCTGGGTTTATTTTCTGTCAGGGTTCAGTCATGTTTGAGTCATTCAAACATAAGATAATTACTGTCGAAGTCAAAGGCATCAGGTGGCGTTTTGTTTGACAGACAGGTCTCCTGGTCCCTTGGTCAACGGCATCAGGTGGCGTTTTGTTTGAAAGACAGGTCTCTTGGTCCCTTGGTCAAAGGCATCAGGTGGCGTTTTGTTTGACAGACAGGTCTCCTGGTCCCTTGGTCAAAGGCATCAGGTGGCGTTTTGTTTGACAGACAGGTCTCTTGGTCCCTTGGTCAAAGGCATCAGGTGGCGTTTTGTTTGACAGACAGGTCTCCTGGTCCCATGCCACTCCTCACCCCTCCACTCCGTCATGACTGCATACCTGTCCAGTCTGCCCTCACCTGCGCCTCCATCGTCGCGCCTCCTCTGCCCTCATCATGAATGTGCTGTTTGGTGCGACCCGGCATGCCTGGCGTGGCACACTGACAGCTTGCTGTGGAGCGGACTTGCGCGGGGCGGGGCTGGGCGGGGCGGGGGTATAAGATGGAGAGTAGTGAGACGGTTACTCTTCAGTTAGCCCCGTCGCTCTGGTCTTGCATGTCTGGTTGAAACTCTGGGACAAGGCCTTTCGTTTGCATGTGGGACACCTTTTACAGCGACCGAGTGCTCACCTGACTGTCAGCTAACTGTTGCTCTCTCCCCTCCCACCCTGCCCGACCCCGCCCCACATCCGGTCACCCCTTCCGATCTCTTCAACCGTTCCCCTCCTTTTCTCAGACTACGCAGTGTGAAAATGGAGCAGAGGAAACTCAATGACCAGGCTAACACGCTTGTGGACTTGGCCAAGGTGTGTATAAGACTTGTATTTCATTTTTAAAAGGTATTACTGTAAACTCAGCTAAACCTATTCATGTTGATTAATTATCGGCACATTATGTAGAATATTTATGTATTTACTAAATCATGGTCTCTTAGTCTACCTCACGTGTTGTTGTGGTTTAGTTCACCTAATGTAAGAAAAGAAAGCAGTTCAAACGGAATGTGTGCTGATGTGGATCTGTATTTAACGCGTTTACATGGTGTGTCCTCATTCTTGATTCGGATCTAAATCGGAACGAGTCACGCGCGGCCGCAAGCATGAGGGGGGTTTGTGTTACAAAAAAGGACTTTTGTGTTCGTGGCCATCTACATTTATGTTTAAAAAACATGCAGGAACAGCTACCAGTACTTTTTAATTTGTTGCTCACCTATTTGCATAATTGTTGTAATTTTCACATTATTATAATGCATATTCTAAGCAGACCACATTAAATAGAGAGCAATTTGCAAAGATTATAGTTTCACACATTGTATTTGTTTATAGAGCTAAATATCCCTGAGGGAATTCAATTTGGTTACAAAATGATCTCCGACTTTTAGATTTAACCTTCCAGCCTTCTGGTCAAAACACCTTAACCACTAACAATGCTGTACTTAGAGCTGAAGTTCTCAAGCTTCTGAAAACACTGGGGGTTTCTTTTCTGAAATTCACGTACTCTAGCGATAGGATAAAAAGAAAAAAAGGAAAGCGAGTTTTAAGAGGGGGTTCCCGACTAAACTTATCGAACACCGCACAAAACAATTAATTTTACGAAAGATTGTTTAGTAGCAATGCATTATTCATATTTATTTTAAATTCATCTAGACATTCTATTTACATGAAAAAGGAAAGTTTTGTTATGTGTATGTAGAAAAAAGCAAGCCTGGAACCCTCACACTAGAAGCATTAAGATTTCTCACTGAGAATGTGCTGATGCATCATAGAATTTTCTGCTGACCCCATCGTTCATCTCCACCCGGCTGGAGGGAGACTTGTGACAGGAGGAGCTCTCTCAAGGAGTGGGTTCGGATCAGTACACGTCCGTCCCACCCAAGCAGTCTGCAGTCTGTCTGTGAGAGGACACCTCTGCATGTGTGATAACTAGGCTCTGGGAATCTAAATATACCACTCTATAAATAAAGTAATATAAACTATTAGAGTTTTTTACATACCCGCTCAATGGAACAATAAATAATAAAAAATAAAAATAAAGGTAGTGAATCTGCCGCTTTGCCAAGGAAGTTCCTGGGTACCATATTCCCTCCGTGCAGCTGTTGTACAGTACAGTTATCCTGAGACGGGCTAAGCACTTGGAGCGGCAGTTCTTTGCAGTGTTAACAAAAACCCATTCCCTAATTAAAAGGTGGAGCTAGTGTGAATTTACGTTAACACACGCCACTTGCTGCGGTTCAGTTAAGACGCAGGGGTGGCTGTTATTCCGATTTCCCGGACTTCATCAGATACGGATTTTCTCCAGGCTTGATACTTTTATGTTAAATGAATCGGCAGTTAAACGTTTCACAATTTAATGGTAAGTTGCTACCGCAATGCATTATGTAAAAAAACAAACGAAATGTATATGTTTATAAATGTTTTGCATTAAATTTGGAAAAAATTGTGCTGATGAATCAGTCGTCACAAATTCTTCCGCCACGCGTGGGGAGGGTGAGAGAGCACGGCTAGCCTCCTCCAATCCTAGTCGCCTTCGAGCCACCCGTCTCTTTTCCACACTGCAGGCTACACAGGCCGCACGAGAGATTCAGCGCCGATGGGAGGAGAGACACTTCCCTCCTGACGGTGCTGCAAGCCTGCAGGTGCCTGGGAAGCCAATAGGAGACGTTCGTTAGAGACAAGCTGAGAATAAACCGTCCAATTAAAGCTGTGCTCTCCCGGTCGCAATCAGCGAATTACACGGCCTCATTTTAAGTCTGTTTAAAAAAACAACAACAAAAAACAGCATTCATGTCTCCTGAGTGGCTCAGTATATAAAGGCCCTTTGCCGAGCTCAGACTGAAATCTGTGCTCTGGATTTCCCTTACAATTCGTCCCTGTGACAATTTGTCCCCCACGATAGTTCGCTCCCAGGCAACCATTCACCTCATGACAATCTTTCCCCACAACAATTCATCCCTGTGACAATTCGTCCCCCACGATAGTTCGCTCCCAGGCAACCATTCACCTCATGACAATCTGTCCCAACAACAATTCATCCCCAGCAAAAGTTCTACACATGATAATTTTTAACAGTGTTATTTTAGAGCCATAGTGCATGTATAAATCAGGACAGACAGGGCAGTAGTGGCTGCAGCACAGTTTGGTATTGAAGCTTGTATCTCCTCTGGTGTAGTTGGTGTAAGTGTTGGTGCACACTCCCCGCTCTGTTCTCACTGACTCCTGCAACAACGCTCTCCCCAGGTCCCGCTCCTCGCAATGCACTGACAGATCTGCTGCGCATTCAAGGGGCCGGGTGGCATTTAACGCACATTTCCAAAAACGGCGACTTTTCAGCCGTGCCCCCCCCCCCCCCTTTTTTTTTTGCCTCGGCCTTTTGGAATGACGTGTCGTTTATGCACGTCAGGTCTGAAACCGCAGCGATTGTGCGTACATGTAAACAGGTCCAAACCTGACAATTTACCGCTGACCGGTTTATAGAGGTGTGTTTTGTTTGTGCTCAGTGTATGTTTGGGAGCCCTCTTGAATGTGACGCTCTGCGCCCGTCTCCTCTGCAGACACAGAACGTGATGTATGACCTGGTGTCCGAGCTGCAGGAGCGCAGTGAAGAGATGGACAAGCGCATTGGGACGCTGGAGGACAAGCTGGATTCCATCAGCAGCAGCCTCCAGGCCCTGCCTGCCCTGCTCACTCAAGCCATAACCCGGCAGCAGCGCGACTTCCTGGACGGCTTCGCTCACCGCTTCAGGCCTGCCTCCGTGAGCTCAGAGCGCTCATGGACGCCAACCAGGCGGCGCCGCTCGCCCTCCACCGCGCCCCACACCTCCTCTGACAGCGGCTAACCTTCCTGCGCCTCTGCCATGTCAAACTCATGACGCTGGGACGCCCAGTAAAGACTAGCAAAAGGAGAGAGAAAACTAGAAATGGGAAAAAGAATGGGAAAACAAAAACAAAATAATACATTTATAAATTGGTAGAGATATGGTTTATGTTTAGCCATTGTATGGCTGTTCAAGTTAGCTTTTTTCTAAAGCCCTTGTATAGTTACTGACTGAGTTCAGGGTGCTGGGGTGAAGGTGACTAACACACTGGGGAGTCCTAAAACAAGACAGATCTAAACTGCCAGTGAAGACCGTGGCTTATCAAGTGTAGTGTTGGAGTCTGCTGGGATGGAGGCGAACCGGGGAAAAGGATGACTAAACGGCGGGGATGAGTGCTCGACGGACGTCCTCTTTTCGCTCCGCACGCGTAAAGGTTTTCCCTCCCCTCTCGTGCTGGCTGCCAAGGCCTTTGGAAGCTCTGTCTTCTGTTTTACACACATAGAATGCAATAAATGAAACGGAACACTGAAGAAGAAGAGCTGCCAATCACATTGCCACCAATTTTAAGATGTAATGTATACGCACACTGCCTAAAAACATACACACTGAAAATATATTAAATGAAATGCATTAAAGCTGACAAATCTCATGTTTATTGATTAGCTATGATCTGCAATAGCAAACGACTTTTCTCGTAATAGAGATTGGCTTGAGATTTTCATTCCTATTGATATACCATGATCATAGGATTATGCTACAGTTATGTAAATAGTGATAAGAAGGTGGACAAATATTTTATACAATCACAGCATCAATTAAAGTCAAATGAACAAGGAATTGGAATTTCTATAT
>JAOYSI010003381.1:0-15196 GCA_025775065.1 Hiodon alosoides
GAGAGCCAGAGCGGCAACAGGGCGAGAGACCGAGTGGGTAATCTGATAGAGGCAGAGAGGGAAAAGGGCGAGAGACAGAGAGGGAAAAGGGCGAGAGACAGAGGGGGAAAACAGCGGTGTGGTGTGCGAAGGTTGCCGTGGCCGAGAAGGAAACTGGTTTTTAAAGCCTTCATGTAAAAACACACAGCCTGAGCAGAACCTTCAGCGATCCGGTCTGCTCATGTGTTGACACACCAAACTTTTAAGCAAACAAAACAAATGGAGCAAGAGACGCCGCCGGCAAGCGGGCCACAGGAAGGGGGATGGGAAGGTCTCACAGAGGGCGGCGCATTGCTCCAACCTACATTGCTCCCCTGAAACTGTCCCGGACCTGTATCTCCAGTATGGATTGTTGAGGTGCTGCTGTTGTGGGAGGGCGAGCTGATGTTAGCCCGAGGGAGGACTGTTTCGTAGGACAGGTCCATTTGCTGCAGCCACCCGGAACAGACAAGCAACATGGTGTGCATCGGGGTACAGCAAAATAGACAAGCACAAAAATACAATCAAAAACACACACAAGCATGTGCAGAGACGCACATGCACATGCGCAGAAAGATACACAAGCACAAACACAGACAGAACAAAAAAGGAGTTAAATTAATTGTTTTCCCCCAGGGAACTTTCTGTTGTGGCTTGTCCCAGGGGGAATTTTATCAAGCAACACTGGGAGGTCAAACGTGCATATGTGTTTTAAACAATGACAAAGTGGTTTTCTTTTTCCTGAAGTAAGTCGTGTGCCCACAGACATAGGTGAGTCATCACGGCCGCTCATCATGCGATCATCAGAAAGAACAGCACTTACGTTCCCCATGCTTTTGGTGATAAGGGCAAGTTCGGTGGGCTGGTACACAGAGCTGCGCATTTGACCGTTGTAGCCGCTGTAAGGGGACACTGGCTTTGGGGCTGAGAAGAGGAGGCCGCAGAAGGAGAGAGAAAGATTAACCACTTCACTTGGAGGACTGAAAGGTACTACTGTTGACTACTGATACGCAACATCAAAAGTTTACTTAAGCCATTAAATTTAAACCCAAAAAAATGATCGATGTCCCTGTTAAGCAAATAAATAAACCATGCCAACATCCAAACCCCAATCTCTCTCTCTGGTAAACCGTGAACACAACGAGGATTGCCACAGAGAATATTCATCAAAAAAACCTACAAAGTGGGAATCTTTGGAGAGCTGCAAGCATTTAAATTCAGCTATATTAAAATTCACTGGATTGCCCACAATACCAGCAAGAGAAAAAAAAATATGCTTGAAAAAATACTAGGCTTAATTAATCGGGTAGGTTTGACTGGATAAAGTTAACATTTCTCTGTATCCCAGATAATATCTGTGTATTCTAATTTAAAATAGTGCACTATTGACACACTTGTTGTCAGGACTACACTGGAGATGATACCCCTCTGGATTGGCCACAGCCTTACTCTCCTGTGCCAGATATTTCTTTGTTTTCATTTAGCCTGGAGCCGGAATAGTTTAGGATCTACAGTGCTTTGGAAGAAGACAGGTTCCTTAGGCTCATTTCCTATGAACACTCACCACCACCACCACTACTACTACTACTAAAGCTCCACTGCTCAGCGTAACATGCAGCTAGTCGGCATCAGAGACTGGCAGAAGCCTCATGGGACACCTTGTACTCCCAGGAGCTTTGCGAAAGGATCGGATGTTGTGCCGACTGGATCAGATCCATCAGATTGGATTTTGCCCCACAAGCGCTTGTAAGCGAAATATGGCATGGTGGAGAACAACAGCCAAAGTGCAATCTCTCCTTGGCTGTTTCAATTTAGTCAGTTTGGTGCTACCCCCCGTAATGTTCCTTGTCGTAGCTTCTCTACACAGCGCGCCATGTTTCTCTGCCTAATTTGCTCCTGCAGAAAGAGATCCTGCCAGCACAATGGCGCCACACCATAACCCCCACTATTTAGCCCTGGAGACAACAATTGTTTTTCCGCTTCATTTGCATCCGCCTTGTGGCATCAGATGCTTCTGTAATTGGTAAAACCACTGTATACGGTGTGTGATTTCAACATACGAACACCTAGAAGGCAGTAAAGCCAGGAAACGGGCAAAGAAAATTGGTTCACTTTCATTAGTGACAGGAGTAATTTGTGAAAATGTGTTGTAATATTGTAATATACACAGAGAATGGAGTTAGCAATAATGTCCAAATATGCAGCGCATTTTGGCTTTCATTAAAAGTCTCTCAATTATCTTAACAAATCTTGCTGTAAAACAATTTCTCTTTTGATAAAGGTTCATACCTGTGTATGGCTCATCCATTGAGAAGGCCTTGTTTTCAACAAAAATGTTCTGGGAGGTCTGCTCCTTCAGAATGGTCTCGTAGCCCACACCCCTGGAGGGGTAGACCTCGTCTCCATAGATGGTCTGAGCCGAATCCTGGCTGGTGAGCATCCAGATTTGGGGTATGGTGTGGAGGACAAGAAAAACCCATGCGTTGGCCACCAAGGCGATGGCCAGGGTGGGGTCATCCCAGGCGGCCGAGCCTCTGACCCCATTACCGTAGACGTACATGACAATCCAGGCCACCCAGATTCCCATGGAGAGGAAGCTTGTCAACAGGATGAAGGTACCCTCCATGCGCCACCGCTCGTGCCTGCCCGCCAGCACTGGCACGGCCACCACCAGCGTGGCCAGCAGGAGGACCATGACGTATATGAGTGCCATGGCAAAGTCCTTGTTGGCGATATTGCAGGGCACGACACCCACGTTGGAGGAGACCGGGTAGCGCACCACAGTGATGATCAGCCACTCTGTGTTGATGATCACCTCCACCAACCAGAGCCCCAGCGCCCCCAGACACAGCACCCAGCCCCGGGCAGCTCGGTCCTGCCTGGCCAGCAGGTTGGCATTCACGGCCTGCATCATCAGGCAGGCGAAACAACCAGCAAACAGCACGCCAAACAGGAAGCGGCGCGAGGCACAGGTAGCAAAGTTTGGGCCCACGATGAAGGCGAATGTGAGGCCGAAGAGGCCCAAGGTGAACACCAGGAAGCCGACCTGCAGCCCCACCGAGCTCCTCTTGCTGTTTCCCTCCGTCACGAATGGAAGGCTGGCCAGCAGGATCAGTAGCAGCAAGAGGGCACTCACCGTGCCTGCCGCTGCCAGGGCCTCCATCACAATGCCCCACACCGCGGTCAGGTCACACAGCTTGTAGTAGAGGGAGTTGATGGAGGCACTACACCCGCTCGGCGTGTTGTTTGCTGCCTGGGCAGTCGGTAGGGGCCACACAGAAGCTACCACAGGTAGCAGCACAGAAAGGAGGGGTCTCATGACTAAGCAATCCTTGGTTGTCAGCACCTACACACAAACACAGATGAAACAACAGATAGATTGAACACTTGTAATTCAGTTCTATTAGAAGTCTGCTATATTAACAAGTTTGGACATCATCAATATCACAGATTGACCATATAAAGCTGATGATCCAGTAGGTAAGGTTTTGAACTTTTAAAGCCGGTAGGTAACAGACTGAAATCCAAGCTTACTAAATCCTCTGCTTACTAGAACGTAGCCTAATTTTTTTAATGAAAGAAATATTGTAATATTAGAACAGGCAGTTCTACAGCTGGCATTTCTCTACAACATTCGGCAAATCAATTCCAAGATTTATAAAAATTATTTTAATTGACTTTCTTCTTTGGTGAGAAAGATGATGCAACAGGTCAGGCACACACTTCCCATAGAGTCTGTTGCCATGGAGACAATATGTGGGCGGATGCTGTACAAAACACCACACTAATTGAATAAGAAATCTGGTGAAGCTGACCGCAGGTCCTGTATTGCATATTGTTTTTGCACCTGCCTTTGTCATTTGATAATGCAGAGTTTGAAGGTACAGGGACGTTGAAAGCAAACTGAATGCTCTTGTCTCATAATTGAAAAGGAGAACAAAGACGGATAATCATTTTAAACACCTGTGATTAACTACTCTGAATTACACTCTGAAATTTAAATTTTATAATGTTTCAAATCTTTTGGTATTACCATGTTTACTTTTTAAGGGCTCTCACCATCTCCTAGGAACCCTAGGTGGTAGATGTGACTTTAGCTTAATTCATAGCTGCAAAATCATTTAGGGTCCGAACCAACACTGGAACCACCAAGCGCGAAAAAGCCCCCCAATTTCTTGTCCCACTCTGTCTAGTCCCGAATCAGGTTGAATTGCTCTGAGTGTTTAAATGTTTCTTTACACGGCCAAATGGATTGAACCACAGGTAACACTGGATTGTTTCCGTCCTGGTAGTTGCAAGTAAAGTCATGCCCATCAAGTGGCTTTTGACAGCGCCCATTCCAGCCATGTATTAGCCCCTACAACCAGTCTGAGCAGCTAGTGAAATCAGTTACACTGATATCTGGCATGTTTCCAAATTACAGAGCTGACGTTTATCTCCAGAAGAAACCAAGACAATATTTAATGGCCAGATAAGCTGTTGCTACTATTGCAACAACGCCAAAAGGATTTGCGTGAAAGCAATACGTTTTTTTACTTGTGATTTATGCCGTGTTAATTAACACAAGGATCCGGCACTGACTTTTTTAACTCTCAGTAGTGATGGGAAGTACAGTTCTGACAATTTATTCCGTACCGTATCACTTCTTAGAAATTAAATGATTTATTATTTTGACTAGCTCCCTACTAATATCTCTTGTCCCACCCGCTCCGGGTTCTCTCGCTTACCAAATTAATGATATATGGGGTAGCTAATGAAGTTCAGTTCAGCAACTTCTACTCGATTTTAGTGGTGCGTGTGAAGATCATACAAACGAATAAGTGCAAAGTGTACGCCTTACCAGAGTGTCTGATTCTGATTATTCCTTCAGTTAGCGAATCTTAACAAATCTTTCAACCAGTTCAGCCAGGCACACATCATTCGCGAGTTATCCAAAAGCGTTGTTAAACGAAATATGTCCCCATAAATATGTCCCCTCAAAACTGATCAGTTTAAACAGTTCAGACAATGGAACATTAAGATTCCATTTTATATATATATATATCAATATTTTCGTAAAATTTTTCAATTTTTGAGAATAAAATATAACTACGTTAACATATTTGGTTTAAAATAGCTTTTATACGACTCGAATCTTTTGCCAAAGCGAGTCAAGATTTGAACAAGATTTGTTCAAAAAGATTCGTTCGTTCGAATCTGCCCATCACTAATTCTCAGCACTTCACGGTAATTGACGCTTTGCTGATACAACAAATAACGTTTTACCTCATTTAAACAGAGAAAGTTGCAAAGTGCAATCTCTTAAGGCAATTAAAATAAAATAAATATAGGCTAATGGCCTACCAAATTCTGTATCCCTCAACATGTATATTACAAAAATTAATTGTTTCTCCCTTTGGCAAGATTATTAGTTATTCATCCTTTAGAAATAAATGTTCATTCGGTCATCCATTTCAGGCATTTAAGTACTTTCTCTAGCGTAAAACTAGGTTCAGTTAATTAAAAGTTTGAAAACAAAGGAAAAAGTCGCACTTTTGTGAGTTTAGGTATTGACAATACCATAAAACGCCCATCATTAAAGTGACACCAAGTTATAGCAGAACCAAGCATGATAAATACATTCAGGAAAAAACTCGAGATCATAATTAACATAGCAACTAGTCGAAAGGTTAAGGTGTACCCTCTTACGCTACATGGCCGAATTAGTTGCATACTGATGACGGATATGTTTTGGAAGAAGGAACAGTAAATAGAGGCCGAACTAATGCCAGTGGATGCCAGTTTTCCTGAGGAATGATGTAAACCATGTCGTAGACGGAGTTCAAATATTTGTAAACTGGACTATATGCTAAAATATATATTATTGCTTTTTCTTTTCTTTTTTCCCCTTTTATTTCGAGTCCCCAGGACCTGGTCTGAGAGACCTGAAGCAGCGATGACCTGGCCTGGAGACACAGCAAACCGAAAATAAACCGACGATTTTTCAAATTTTCAAGAAATAGACAGTATTTCTTCGTTGCGCTAAAAATATGTAATAAAAAAAAAATAATCTCCAAACACACACTTGAGACACGAGCCTACAACGCTTAGATGTTAATCGCCGGTCCGCCGGACATTGAAACTGCCAACACTGTCACGTCATTAACCACAACAGAGCCAAAAATCAAGGCAACGATATACAAAATACATATCTAGCTCACAGCGGAGGGGGCTATCCCTTCCACGTAATTACAGAGATTCTTTAATTTGTCTCGTCAGTATCTCATTCATGTATATAATTTATTTATTTAAAATTACCCAATTTTCAAGTGTTTAAGTATACAGCGAAGTGCGAAACGAGTTACTAGCGTACTGCCGATGTCTCCAAATGGGTCTGACAGTGGCGAATCATTCTGCCTCCATTTTACCAATTTCCCTCAAACCACGCTCAAGTCGCCCCAACTTTCCTTTGTTGATAGATACTCTGGCAAATCGCTAGATAAATTATTTAAAGCCAACCAATCAAATCACAGAAAGGCGGGCTTGCGAAACTCTATAAAATGAGCGAACACCTGTTGCAGGTGGTTGATTTAATAAAGCTGAAAGTCCCATTCTTATTATCATATTGTTCTGGACAAAATTTATTTGATTGTATTTATACCAGCACTAAATCAGTTTAATGTCACATTGGGAAGGCTACTATCACGTAGCTAACAACGACAATAAACTAGCGGTATATAATATATATCACCTCCCACGAGACATTTTTTGTATAGGATTACGGATTTAATATTATAGCTGGAGGACATTATTATTATGTTATTACTGTGATGTGGTTAACTTGTGCTAAGATAATTTACACATGCGACATTAAAACGGCAATGACTATAAGATTGTTTGTCGTGATAATTGATATTTTTAAACTAGTGAACAGTATCATGACAGGATCGAACTAATATAACTGAACTAATATAACTAACTAATATTTTGGGATTATTTAACACAGTTTTCTTCACTTCAAAAAGTTACAAAAGCTTTTTAAACCCCCCCATAAGAAAGTCGGAGGTCTAACCTGATCACCACCTTTGAAGAGCTGAGGGCGCTTTCTCCTCTTTTCTTCTGACGACCCCAATTTGTACCACAAGTGCAGAACTGTAAATGCGAGTCTTTAGACGTATTCGGATAAGCAGTGACGCATATAACCTCTTGTAAACGGCTCATGTATATTCCAGTTAATGTATTTTTGGATATTGTTTTTCAGATGTACAAATCTTGTAGTAGCAATGTTCTCGCTCCCTGGACTGTTAATAAGCGTTCAGAAGCCCCTCTCTCTCTCTCTCTCTCTCTCTCTCTCTCTCTCTCTCTCTCTCTCTCTCTCTCTCTCTCTCTCTCTCTCTCTCTCTTCTCGCCTACCACCAATTTTAAAGGGTGGACTACATAACAGAGGTCGTTCTGCTGACACTTCCATTGCTTATGCCTAGATGTTCAACTAGCGGATATCAATAAATATCTGGGTATAAACAAAAAATAAATAAATACATGTATTTTTATTTATGCCAGATATACATAGAAATACATACCAGTACAGGCTGTCTGTCTGTGTTTTCTTGCTTGTTTTTTCACATTGACAGATTAAACTACCGGATCAATAAACATCTTTTCGCTAAAGTGTCAGAGAAAGTTGCTTTTCTTGTGCTAAGTAAAAAAAATTTCAGAGCCATCTAGCGGGTAATAGTGACATAACATATCACGCACCCTACTTTGAGAATGATTTTAAAAATCTATAGAAACATAAAATAAATTCTCCTTCCTGATAGAATTTGAGAAAGTTACAATTCAATGACATTACTAAAATTGCAATCTTAATCTGGACCTTTGTGAAGGATATTATGTTTGAAAATTTTATTAAACTATTTTTACAATTGAAAAACAAAATGCTATTACTATTCAAAGTATTTTCACTTTCGCTGGTACTCTTATTTATTCAATTGGCATCATTTTATTTAGAATTATTTTATTTAGAATCCTTCAGTGTTTGATTATAAATTCGACTCGACTGGTGAATCTTTCACTCCAAATAGTTCAGCTAGAGCCACTAGATGGCAGCGTAACCCACGACGACGTCTCGACAGTTGTAGGTAGCTGCAAGGAGCCCTAAAAACTTTCCTTCCAGTGATTGTTGTTGACGAACTGCAGTGACCGGCTTGAAGTGCAGGGGCTCTGCTGTGATACAACAGGAGATGGGCAGACGTGTGTTCTGCATTCACTCCTACGGGTTCAAAAGTCCAACTTCTTCGCTGTAATTGGATCGCCCTGAAATGGGCATAGGGCACAGTTTCACCCCCCACAACTGTCCTGTTCTTAACTGTAAGCAAAGAAAGTCTGTATTGGCTATGGCCATGAGAATGAGACATGATGGTGGAAAGACAGAAGATAACAGAAACGGTATAGGCACATATTACTTCTGAAAGGGTCTCGGGCAAGTATGTGGGAGGTCCAGGCATTGTGCTGTCAAACCTCACAAGGTCTCGGGCAGGGTAAAGAATCCAGATGTCAGCCAGAAAGGACAAACAAGTACTGAGAAAACAAAGTGCAGAGGTCAGAGAGGTAAAGCAAACAGGTATAGAGAAAACAGAGTGCAGATGTCAGAAATGTAAAGCAAATGGGTATAGCGAAAACAGAAAACAAAAGGCAGGTGACAAAAGTAAAGATGTAGGCATTGTGCCAATATAGCAGAGGTGTCAGAGGACAGGTGAAGCACATGCAGCGGTCATGTAAAAAAATGAAAAACAGGGTTACGGAAGGTAAAATCTAGGTGTTTGTCAGGTAAAGGGAGGATGTCATAAAGGCAGGTGAAGCAGAGAAGGCAGAGGCACTAGTATTATGCTCGCCTCCTGCTTCCCATGATAAAGTGCTAAACTGTCATTGCTTTTATTGACAAAACTTTTACTGTTGTTTTCCCTTCTCTTCATAGTCCAACGAGTACATTAACCAGGCTCTGCATTTTATTTGTTTGTCCCCTTTTGACGTTTTCCAGTGTGCAAGGCAGCGACAATGGACAATATCGCAACAGAAAAACAGAAAGACCACTGTAATTCCACGGGGGACCTAGAGTCAGAGGGACCCAATATATTAAAAGGAGGACACATAAATATCCCTCCATCTCTAATTTAAGCTGATTGTTTCATTTTCCTGAATAATTATTCAATTCTTCACTTCTAATTCAGTGAAAAATAAGCCACCTATTAAAAAAAAAATGTATGTCCAATTTGATTCAGTTCCCACTGATGAGAAACGAGCCAGCTACTTCACTGTAATCTCTAAACCTGAAAACCCGCTGAAGAGATCTCTGTGGTCTTCACAGACCCAAAAGTTTGGCGTATAATTTCTTTTTAATCATTTTCGTATAATTTTCAGAAATCAAGTCAACGAATCCTTGTTTGCAAATGGTGTGGGGGCAGATGAGATGTGTTAAAGAAGGTGGTGCTATGGATGGAAATGTACCGGCTCCTTTGTGTGTCTATTCCTGATGGAGAGATGTTTCGTTTGTTCAACGGGGCAGAAACCAGAGAGGAGAAAAGTGTTTGTTCTGCAGCTTTCGCTCCTGAGCGCTTGGGCGGCAAGCTTTCGTTTTAAGCGCCATTGAGCCACATTTCGAAAAGAGTAAACACTAGCTAATGGCTACTATTTGCTCATTGCTGTTGAAATGAAGTGCTCTTCCTCCGCTTGGTCAACTGATGTCTGTCGCCTAGTATTTTGACATTGAGGGATGTGAAATCGTCAATAACTTAGAGAGAGTAATATCTTATCACACGAAACCGGCACTAAAGACCCAGAACAGTATTCTGTTCATAAGGCACAAAACTGACAAAACATGATATTGAATGTATTCATTTATTTGAAATTTTTGAAGAATGTATTCTTTACTTTAGCTGGAGGGCCGAGCAGTACAGAGGTATGAAAATGTATGTTTATATATGGCTAAGATCGCAGCTGGTCGGTACGGTGGATCGTTGAGACAGGACGGTGCGTGAGGTAAAAAGAAACCTGGCTTCCCTTACTGTGTCTTTCTAGCGGAACCAACAGCGCCTGTATCTGGCACAGTTATAGGGTTTCCAACATATCGCGACACAAATCCCTCCAAGAGAAATTATCTTGCTCCAGTCTAGTTTCTCGGACATTTACAAAGATGGTTTTAATTGCAATCTTCAAGAAAGCAAATAAATGAAAACTCAATGGTGCGTGTTTGGTGCGGAAAATTATGTGGAGACCAGGTCACACGGCTGACTTGGGGTCACGTTGGGTCCTCTTGGGCCCACTGGAAACAGAGGATGTGGAGAGGTTAGCGGAGGCCTGCCGGTGCCGGAGGGCCCGGGGGCGGCGTAAGGGACCCCCCCTGAGTAGCAGCACGTCCTTGACAGCTGCTCGGAAGGGCTGGCTGACGAAGCAGTACAGGAAGAAATTGACAGCAGTGTTGAGCATGGCCAGCATGTTAGCCAGGTCATAGGCCAGGTGGACCCGCCAGTCCCGGTGGACCGAGGCCACATTAAGGTGGTAGATGACCACCACAGTGCGCGGTGCCCACAACACAGAGAAGACAGAGGTAATTGCCAGCAGCATGGCTGTAGTCTTGCCCAGGCAGAGCGGCGGGGGCAGAGGCGAGCCAGGTGGGCACTCCTGACGTTGCCGCCGCTGGCGTGCCCGGAGCCGGCGCACAATAAGCGAGTTGAGTACCAGGAAAATGCTGCAGGGCAAGAAGTAGATGATGGAGACGTGGGTCCAGATCAGGGCCCGGTCCAGTGTTGTGGGTGGACCGCCGACCCGCCACACGTCAGACCACCAGAAGAAGGGGACTCCGGAGGCCAGTGCCAGCGCAAAGACGATGGCTGTGATACGCCTCGCCCGGGCCGGGTAGCTGACCCGCCGGTGCTGCAGTGGGTGGCAGAGTGCTAGGTAGCGGTCCACAGTGAGCGGCACCGCGGTCCAGACTGAGGCATGATTGGCGGCAAACTCCAGGATGCTCACTGCATGCAGGAGTAGCTCAGGTACCTGCCGGTGAAATACGGCCGTTTCAAGAAGGAAGCCCACAAAGATGATGAAGATCTGGTTCAAGATGTCTGAGCCCGTCAGTGCCAGTAAGTAGACGTACAGAGCCTTTTTGGTCTGACTGGCCAGCCTGGAAAGGGCCACCGCTGTCAGGATATTCACTGAGGGAGAAGAAAGGGAGATTATTAGCATCTCGGATTTCCACTATCATACAGACCTTCTCAGGAAATGACACCCACCCCATGGTAGCTAAGAATCCCTAGATGAGACTTTCAACTGATTGTGATTTGGCCTTCTGGCATAAAAAACTGCAGTCTATTACAGCGTGATCTGTGTCACTCCACTGGATCTTCTGTGTGGATCTTCTGGAATTTTGTCTCTGGAACGGCTCTCCATGGATCTGGCTATTTGCTCTCTATTACATGCCTCTTGTGGAAGTTTGTGGAAGGTCAATTATTACAGTTTAACCTTCATGAATTCCAAAGGTCGTTCAGCACCCAGGGACAAGAAATCCAGACAAATGCCCCCATTGACCAGAAAGCAATACCCTGCCACTCCCCTAATAACAAATCAATAACCCAGCGGGTCCATCTATGTCTCAGCAAGAACAAAGGGAGATGATGGGAATGTTGAACAACAAAGTCTACCTTCAACAGACGATCGAAATTATGGTGTTTTGCCCTGTGCCTCGCACTGTTCCGCTTGCTGGGACACTCATCGACTGATTGACAGAGACAGGGAGGAGGGTTTGCCAAAGAGGGAATGGGGGAGAGGAGGTCATGTGACCAAGCCTTTGGGAAAATGGGTGATCTGTCAGGCAGCCATAGGATTGACTGTGACAGGCCAAGCGTTAGAGCATGTGAAATGGGCAGAGAGGAATGATGAGTCTCTCTGCAGTGATAATACTACGTTAACTATATGCCAAGTGGATTTATCGTCAATTTGAGCGATTATTGATCCCGCCCACTTGTGAGGGAAATCAATTTCTTGTGGACAAAGTGGGTTACCTGAGGAAGGTTTAATAGCTGCCTTCTTGCCAAAAGGAGAGCAGATCGGGACAAAATGGTTATTTCATGAAAACTGCTGTACTTATTGCACCCAAGCACCTTATTACACTTGCAGATTTATTCAGGAAAAAGATTACCATGGATCCAGAGTTTGAATGTCTGCCTGTACCTGGTACTCCGACACACAAGAGGGCGCTGAAGTAGATCACAGGGATGAATCCCAGGATGCACTCCGATGGCAGCGCCTCTCCTGTGCTTTGTAACTCTTCGAAAGGGCTGGGTGCCGAGGCGTTGGAACAAGCAGTCATGACCGTGATGTTTTTATTTTCCTCTTTTCACCAGAAGACCAGAAAAAGAAAACACAAACATATAAGTTTCTTACACCTTATTTATACAGCAAGATAATTCGGATAACTCCTGTCCAGATAAACATATTAATTTGTCCACAAAATGTTACATTATTTCGCAGTGTAGATTGGGTTGAGCATAATATTGCATGTGTTATTCATTCACACACCCAAATATTATAACAGTATTTCAAACTTTGAGCAAGTTCTCAAAGGTACACCTGCCTGGTATTGAACTTGCAACCTACTGGTTACAAATTCAGCTCTATATGCTATAGGGCTATAACTATATTACTGTCTGCTGGCTGGTTCTAGATCCATGCTAATATTCCAGTTCGTAGTCACTCTATAATAGTCATCAGTTGTACTGGCTATGATGTGAGAAGGCACTTAGGTGTTTTAAGATAGAAAAGACAGGTGGCCACCAGCACCATTAGCCATTAGTTTCCCCACATGTCGCAACAAAGATGGTACATTCAGATGACTAAGGTAAATGTTTGCCTGTCGTGGGTATTTTTGGAGGGGGGGTTGTTATTTAGGAGAAGCTTGAAAACTCAGCAGCAGGCAATATAATCAGCATTTAGAACACTGACACAAAGTGTACACATTCTCTCTCTCTCTCTCTCTCTCTCTCTCTCTCTCTCTTTCTCTCTCTCAATAAAATAAAATAAATTCAATTAGCTTTATTGGCATGACAGAGAAGCATTTTATATCTCCAAAGCATGAATATATATTTTGATATAAAATACATGTGTATATATGTGTATGTGTGTGTGCGCGGGTGTATTTTCTTTTTTAATGTGAAAATTATGTATTTATTTTACATGCTACTTTTTGTTGTCATTGTAAGGTGACGTTGGTTTTATATTTTGACGTTGGAAAATATTTGTATGACTAAGAAAAAACAGAAACTATGTTGTATTCCACCCCTGTGTTGTGGAAGCTTTTTCACATATTGAAACGCAGACACAATTACCTTACCATTGGCCTCTACTTGTGAATCGTTAAAGTTGCTGTCACATTTTTTCTGGATAAAAACACCACAGTTGAAGGATCATTGGTCAGGCAGTGAATCTGAAGAAAAACAAAGACCAGAGAGCATGCTATAGAAGTTAAAGATAAAGTAACACACACACACACACACACACACACACACACACAAACGCCTAGACTAGGAAAAGGTTACCAAATGATATCAGAGTTTTGGGATAACCCGGTGAGCACAGTTGGATCTACAATCAGGAAGTGAAGCTACAACGAACAATCCAGGCCGTCCCTCAAAACTTAAACAAGGAGACTTGCGAGAGAAGCCACAGAAAGGCCAACGATCACTTTGAAGAAGCTGCAGAGTTCAGGGGCTGGGTAAGGGTAATGTTGCACCAGTCATATCAAGAGCTCTGCATAACACTGGCCTGTCTGGGAGGGTGGCAAGAAAGAAAGTGGCATCGGAAAGCACATCTGAGGTTTGCCAGAAAGCATGATGGTGACCCAGCTGTGATGTGAGAAAATGTTTTATGGTCAGATAAGATCTAGATTCAAAGCACTTTTTGTGGCACAAATCTAACACTGCCCATGCCTCAAGCCACACCATCCCTACAGTGAAGTATAGGGATGACAGCATCATGCTCTGGGGACGCTTCTCATCTGCAGTGACTGGTCTTGTTGGAACTGAAGGAAGAATGGGTGGAGCAAAATACTGCAGGAGTACCTGCTTCAGTCTGCTAAAAAACTGAAGCTGGGGGGGAAATGCACCTTTCAGCAGGTTCAAGGATCCCAAACAGAAAGCCAAAGCAACATTGGAGAGGCTAAGGAACAAAAAGGTGAATGTCCAACAGCGGCCCAGTCAAAGTCCTGATATCAATACTATTAAGAATCTGTGGCAGTATTTGAAAAGTGCGGCCCCAAAGCTTCATTCAACCCAACTGCACAGCCTGGAGCCAATCTGCCAAGAAGAATGCGCTAAAGTCACCCAGACACTGTTGGTGTGTTTCTATCAGTGTCTGTTACGGGAATTGTTCTACTGCTGAGAAGAAGGCGCTGCAGAGGGTGGTTAAATCAGCGACCTCCCCTCCATTGAGGATATTAACATCAGCAGGTGCAGAAGCAGAGCATCCAGTATTATGAAGGATTCCACCCACCAGGCAAATGAATTGTTCGACCTTCTCCCCTCAGGCAGGAGGTTAAGAACGCTCGAACAACAAGGCTTAAATGCAGCTTCTCTCTGCTCTGGTTTTAAATATGTTAAAATGATGCGCTGCTTTTTTAATCTTTTGTCTAGTAAATTATTTTATTTTATTTTATGCATATTTTTTATAGTACGTTGCTGGTCCTGAGTACATATTTCGTTCTCGTGTGTCAACATGTTTAGAATGACAATAAATAAATACCATAACCATACTATCCCATACCATACCATAAAGCTGGTCCATAATAACCCCAAAAGACTTAAAACTGTTATTGCAGTATAAGGTGGCTCTGTCAAATAGAGGTTGGGGTTGAACATTTATGCAAGCAACAGATTTCTATT
Organism: Hiodon alosoides; assembly: GCA_025775065.1. Classification (NCBI taxonomy): domain Eukaryota; kingdom Metazoa; phylum Chordata; class Actinopteri; order Hiodontiformes; family Hiodontidae; genus Hiodon; species Hiodon alosoides. The sequence continues at coordinate 14,925 of JAOYSI010003381.1, forward strand.
TTTTATTTGTCATACAAAATTATACTGTTTGTGACTGAAATCAAGCAAGGCCAGGAAATGTATCACTCTTCCCAGGCATACCCTTTAGCACTGCTGTCTCTGTAAACACTTTTCTGAAACTGAAAAAAAAACTTTCTGGGGGCACAACAGGAAGAAATGTGCTATTTGTTGATACATGAATGTATCACTGCAGGGTGGGGGCTTGATATGTCCCTTTGTTTGTTTATTTTTTTTAATTATAGGCATTATTCCAGCATGTGTGTGTATATATA
>JAOYSI010003382.1:0-15196 GCA_025775065.1 Hiodon alosoides
CTAAGAAGGTAAGGCCCCATGACCGAGTCTATCTTACTTTGGTATGTCATTGGAGTTCACTTTGTCTAAGAAGGTAAGGCCCCATGACCGAGTCTATCTTACTTTGGTATATCATTGGAGTTCACTTTGTAGACATATCTCCCAACACCATACTAGTGACAATGTATTGATTTTTTTTCATTCAAAGATTGAACCAAGAAGAGATAAGATATCAAACCTCTCTAATTCATCTGACCATATGTCAATATGTGAAAATATAAATGCAACATTTCTTGAGCATTTTTCCCATATAAACATACACGTTCAAAATTTGAAAAACGAATCGAATGTCCTCTAAATCTAAAACATTCTTGCTAGCCCCAGTACCAACGAAGTTTGTAAAGATGTGGTTCTTAACCTTTTTTGAGTCACAGATTAAAATCTGGTGAAAGCTATGGACCCCCTCCCTAGAAAAATGCATATAAATGAATATAAATGTTAAATTTTAATTTGACTTTCACGGACCCCCTGAAGCCCATCCATGGACCCCTTGTTAAGAACCCCTGTTGTAAAGGATCTCCTACCTGTACTCTCTTAATATATGCTTAATGTCATTAACACATCACTATCGTTGGGCTATGTTCCCAACTAGTTTGTCAAGCCAACTTAACAAAAAAACAACATCCTGGACCCAACAATTTTAAAGACTTTCAGACCAATATACAACCTTCCTTTCTTATCTAAAATACTGGGAAAAAAACTCTAGCACAACAGCTAACCGTGTTCTCAGAAGGTAACAGCACCTATGAGATTCTTCAGTCAGGTTTTCCCGCAGGCCTTAGCACTGACACAGTCATGAATGATATCCTTATAGCCTTTGATAACAACATTCCGTGTATACTAGTGCTTCTTGACCACCTGATCCTTCGGAATAGCCTTGAGTGTGAAATTGGTATTAAAGGAAGTGCTCTCTCCTGGTGTAAGATATAGCAAACAGACAGATTAAAATTTGTGCAAATAAACGATGACCTTTCAGATTTAACTGGTGTCCTACAGGGTCCCTTGCTCTTCAGCCTATCCATCTTACCACTCGGTGATGTCATTCGTAAACATGGGATGCATTTCCGCTGCTATGCAGACAACACTTAGCTCTATCTGTCTGTGAAACCAGACGAGTGCTAGCATATTGTCAAGCTATAATCTTGCCTCAAGGATGCTAAAACACTGGCTGACATCTAAGTTTTTACAATTAAATTCTGGAAAACTGAAACGATAGTCCTAGGGCCTAAAAATCTCCGTATCCACATGACGCATAATACAGTGAGGTTTTTTTGGCTATTCAGGGTCTTCCAATTTTCTTATCAAAGACCCTAAGGCAACAACTGAACCAGTCCTCATGCCAAGGTAAAAACTATAACAAGAGCAGCATTTTTTCATCTTATTGCTAAAATCCGACATTTCACCGTCTAAAGGATACAGAAAAACTTGCCCATGCTTTTTTTTTACTGGTAGACTATTGTAATGCCCTTCCCACAGAATGACAAATATGTCCTCATCACATTAGTATTCACCAGCATCACTTCACTGGTTACCCACAGAGCACTGTGCTGACTTCAAGGTGTAACTTTAAATACAAAGCCTTGGGTCTTTTATTTAAAAGCCCTTTTACTCCCCTACAATTCACAGAGATTACTTTGCAGCTGGTATTTTGATTTTCCTAAGAGCTGCAAAGGATAAATCAGGTGGTAGAGCAGAGAGCTCCTCGACTATGGATTATTTTACCAAACTTTGTCCAGGAATCCAGACCTTTCATTTTGTCCATTAGCCATCCTGGGTGCTAAGATGGGGGGGTGGAATCTGGCCATAGAATCTTCAGGTGTAAAGACCTTTCCTTGCTCTCACTACCTTCATTGGTCTGGTTGTTCTCTTAGCAGGCGGGAAAGGCTCTGATCACCTTCGTGGCTATATTATCATCCCTTGCATCTCACCAATTGTTTGCTTATTCCTGGCCGCATTATTGTCATGATATACTGAATGAATTTACTCTACCTCCACTATACCTCTACTTTGTCAGCTTCTAATCATATTTTGCTTTTCTTGTGTGTTTTTGCTTCCCCTCTCCCTGTCATGGGAGCTGTGGCCGATCAGAAGAGAGTATTATCTCCAGTGTATTCCTGGCAGCAAGAACCAATAACGAACCTCCTACAAAGTACAGAAGCTTCTAAACCGTCTACTCAGCTCCTCACTGTTTGCTTTATTCTGTATGTGTCAACTGTTATGTCATTTTTTCAGGAGTTCTCCCGGCTGCTTTTTGGGCCAGGTTCGTCCAACGAACTGCCAAATATTGAAACCTGATTCAACACTCGAGAGAGAAGGTGTTTCCACTGCTCCGGATTAAAATAGCAGTGAGCTTTACACCACTCCAGAGAACGCGTTTCCAATGCTCTAGATTCCAGTAACTGCAAGATTAACACCACTCCAGAGAACGCGTTTTCAGAGTCCATCAGCAATGAGCTTTATAACACTCTTTGAAGGGGTGTCCACAGACTTTTGGCCAAATCTCCAAGGCAAATATTTAGTCTCAGGGTCCTCTTCATTTCTTTTGGAATCCTTGGCACTGGCCCTTCTAGACTACAATGTCTCGCTTAATCAATAATTTTTTTTTACTGTATAATCCTCACTACTCCTTGCTTGTATAAGAAACTACACAGAGTATGATGCAGCTTAAGGGTGCTCCGATCGATCGACCGCCGATCGTTATCGGCCAAAAATCGTTTTAAAGTTTGATCTGTGGTCTCCACAAAGGCCAATCAGAAGAGCCGATCGGATGATGCAAATCTTGCGGGACAATTTTTCCTCGTGCAGCTAAAATGGCTTCACTATATTCAGCGGTCTGGCAGTTCTGCCGGGTGTCTGAAAAAGACAGTACATTTGCAATTTGTAACGAGTGTGCCAAGGAAATCCCACGAGGGGGAAAGCACCAAAAACATTTCAACGCCACCAACCTCATCAGACATTTGAAGGTTAGTCATGTAAAGGAATATGGGTTTTCAAAGCTAGCTAGCACTAGTAAGGCAGAGAGAGAGCGGGACCGTTTAGCAGCTCAGGCGCCGCTCACTCAGCTGTTGGTAACAGAGACATTGCAACAACATCAACCCTACAGCAATGACAGCAAGAAACAAAAAAAGAAATATCAGCCAAAATAATGGAATTCATTTAGACCCCATGATCGGTGATCCTGAGCACCCTTAATGCAGCAGTATTTTAGTTTGAATTAACATCTAATTTTACAAAGATTTAAATGTGTAAAGGGAAGCTTCAGAATTACCAGCAATGCTAATGTTGTTGCGCTGCATTAGTGTTTTTTTCACTCTGAAAGACACCTACACATATTCACAATAAAAAGCACAATTTTTATTGAAAGGGCATTGTCTTATTTTAATATTGTATAATACTGGGCATGTGTTTGTGAGGGTTTCCTTAGGATGCTCCAGTTTCCTCCCATTGTCCAAAGACTTGAGAGTTGCATGTCTTGGCGACTGCAACATTGGCCGTGTGTGAGTGCTGTGTGTTTGTGTCCATGGCTCTGTGCTGGACTGGATGGTCCCTGCTTCATGCGCTATGCCTGCTGGGTTAGGCTGACTCCCTGTGACCCTGAAAAGCTGTTTCAGAAAATGAATGAATGGATACTGGATATGAATGGATAATTGAGGAGAACAAAAACAATCCAAGATTTCTTTTTGATACAGTAGCCAAAATAGCCAAAACTCTAGGTATAGATAACCTGAGCCTGTATCACAGCAGCAAGGACTTCATTAAATTCTTCAGAGAGAAGATTGAAGAAATTAGAAGTGAGATAAGGATGATCTCATCTGCAGAGGATTTCTCTGAACTTCCCATGGAAAATAATTCCAGAACTTGTTTGGATAGCTTTTCTCCTATTGAGCTTATTGAAATTGAACTTATCTCTTCATCAAAATTGTCAACTTGTTTCCTTGACCCAATACCAACGAGGTTAGTGAATTATCTTCTCTCAGTAACGTCAAAACCAATGTTAAACATTGTTAATCCATCTTTAGCATCAGGATATGTCCCTGGGTCTCTCAAAGTAGCAGTAATTAAACCAGCTTTAAAGAAACCAAATTTAGATCCATATGTTCTTAAGAACTTTAGGCCAGTATCTAATTGTTGGGCCCCCTTTCTATTTTCTTTGCTACCCCTTGGTGATACCATCCGTAAGCACAAAATCAACTTTCATTGTTATGCGGATGGCACACAGCTATATCTGTCAGGGAGCCCTGGTGAGGATTTTCCATTGGCTAGATTGGAGCTTTGTTTGAAAGATGTTAGAGATTGGATGTCCTCTTATTTCCGATTGTAAAATTCTGACATAACAGAAATGATCATCCTTGGCCAAAAAAGCCATCGTACAAGGCTCAATGACTATACGCTAGACCTAGATGGAAAGACGATAGAACAGAGTGTATTGGTTAAAGATCTTGGAGTTACAATAGATCCAGATCTTTCTTTTGACCGTCATACTAAAGATATTGCTAGAATAGCATTCTACCACCTAAGAAACCAAGATTATACCATTTTTTATGTGATCGGGATGCAGAGAAATGAATCCACGTTTTTTTGTTACTTCCAGAGTTGATTATTGTAATGCTCTATTATCAGGTGGCTCAAATACAGCCACAAATACATTACAAGTTGTTCAGGATGCAGCTGCTAGTATCCTTACTAGATGTAAGAAATATGATCACATCGCACCAGTGTTGGCTTCATTACATTGGCTGCCAGTAAGGCAGCGGGCTGATTTTAAGTTACTTTTGTTAACTTTTAAGGGTGTAAATGGGCTAGTGACTATTAGAAATTTTTTGGTGATAAGAACCATTCCTGTTGTCGCACCATCATTGGTGGTTCCCTCCTAGTTGGCTGGGTTCTGCCTTTGGTGGGGCGGGATGGGTTCAGATCACCTTCATGGCTATGTGTTGTTTCTGGCACTCACCCTCTTTGTATGCTGCCATAGATATATGTAGCTGTGACAATTCACAAAGTTTTCACTTTACCTGATCATCCTGCTTCCATAGGTAACCATTAACAATGCGCTATCTCTCTCTTTCGAGCAATCACGTGAGGCACCCTGCAGGACTGCATCACTTTCACCACAGCAACCAGTGAGTGTACTCCAGCCATCTGGGCCCCCACCCCTCTCCTCCGGATATTACAATGGTTTGGAACTCTTCTGCCGGAGGGCATCACACATTATGGACATTAGATTTTTTAATTCAGCTCCTAGTGCTGGCCAGAGGAGGCTGGGCTCCCCCTTTAAGCGGGGTTCCTCTCAAGTTTCTTCCTGCCAGCCTAGGGAGTTTTTCCTTGCCACTGTTGACACTGGCAAGCTTTTGGGGGGGTCAGGCCGGGGACATACTGTATTTTTTCTGTATGTAAAGCATCTTTGTGACATGGAAACATGTGAAAAGCACTTTATAAAAATAGATAGATAGATTGATTGATTGATCTTGTTGATATTATGAATGCCAAATTCATACAACAGATTAGTATACCTGCACCTCAAACCAATCTCTGCAAATGTGTCTTCTGAAGCCCCAAGGAGGTGCATCCTGACAGCGGTAGTTTAAAAAAGGGGGGTTTGGGAGTGAGAGGAAAATTGAAAAAAGAGTGTGTTTGGGAATTTGTGTGGAACTGCCCGTTATATACCAGTGTGAACCGTCAACAGAGCAGAGCCAGGAGTTGGCAGGTATGTCCACAGATGATCTTTCAAACTATGTTGGGTGCTATAATTAGCCGTTTTGTAGTTCTTTTGTAAATTATTTGTAGTCCTTTTTGTTTGTGAGCCTCTATTTAATTTGAAAAATTAACAGGCCCATTTCAATAATACAGTTCAGCAAATAGAATGCCTAAGACATACTACATACATATGGTTTTCATATTTTCATCTTTATATGTTTTATGGGTGCTCTGGTAGATGGCTATGTTGAATGTATGTAATCTCTAGTCATAAAATAACGAGACAATGTTTGCTGGAAAGAATTCAACTGAGGAAGTTCAGCTGGACACTCCCAAAACAAAAATAAAACAAAAGATAACGAAGGGGCTGTTATTCTGCCGAATGTAATTTCTATCATTTGGGTCAAATTCATTCTTCCTCTTCTCGAACGGAAGTGTTCGATACAGTGTAAGACAATGAAGCAAATGTAGAGTAGTAGAGTAGAGTGAAGAGATAGTATGCATTTTATGCACGTTTTTCAATTTGTCAAATTTTATTTTCAATTTTTGAACAGGGCTTTTTTTATGGCAAACTAACAAAAAGTGAGGTGCTGGTGGCTGCCACATCCATAATTTCTTTTCCCTGTATGTTCTCTTTTGTCACAGTGAGATGTAAAGAACTGACACTACTTCCCCCAGTTTAAATATGCTGTTGGCCTTGTCAGGAGAGCAAAAAGAGGGAGACAATAAAAGAGCCCTCAAGGCAGGTTAATGTTGGATATGTGTAGCACACCTTGTGAGTTCTGGAGTGAGGCGAGCAAGCGGAAGTTTGGGTCATGGTCCGACAGAGCGCTGTTTAAAAAATCCAAACAAGGGAAATTCCACCGGGTGATTTTGTAATACTTCATCCTGTGGGGCCACTGGGGGGGCGGGGTAGGTGGCCAGGACAAATTTGCGACCCAGGAAAGGACAGCCCATAGTTAGAAACTCTCGCTTGGTAGCATTGTACTGTCCTTCACCAGAGGTAAACTTCCGACTAATGTAAAGCACTGGTCAGTCCTGTCCACCTCCTTGGTTATGACCATCCCCACCCTGTTCGCAGTCACCTCTATCTGCAAGAAAAATCGCTGAGAGAAATCCAGATTGATTACCACCGATCCCCCACACAGAGTCACTTTAATTGTCACCAACACTGGCCATTAGACCAGGTCTGGATTCCCCTTTTGGGGACAGGCCAGGTCTGCAGGACAGACCACAGAAGCTGCATATGCAGCTACCAGTCATTACTGAAAAGGACGATGTTGTCGAAATGTGCTGCAGAACATGCAATATGCGGTGGAAGCAACCTGTCCATCAGTCTCTAGGAGCTAGCTGAGGCTCCATGCAAGTCAATCAGTAAAGTTATAAACTGGTGCAAACTGAAAAAGTTTTCTCCCTAGACAATGTTGATAAGGGAACCTTGTTGTAAAAATTAAATGTTGTAAAAATTCTGTTTGACATTGCAAAGTTTATACATTTCATAAAATATTTACGTTACGTGAAAGTGGTGCCCTGTAAAACTGACCCTGAAGAAGACCTAGAACAGTCGTCAGCTAGACATCACCGTTACAGAGGTGAATAACTTCCAGGACCCAATGGCATAGTCAAAGACTAAAACAAATGGGTGTTCCCTTGCACTTTGTGGTAATAAAGTAATTCATTCAAAGGGAATGTCGATCGGGATTTGTGCATTCTGCATACCACTTACTAGTATCACCTTTAATGCTCAGCCAATAAAAACAGTACGTCACACAGACTAAGATTTTGTCCATCCCCAGATGCCCAGTGGCTCTGGGGCACAAGCAATTGCGTAATCATTTCTTGAGTTTCTGAGTCTGTATTGCCTGTCGTTAAATCTGGCATGTGCCCACCCCAGGGTTTAATCCCAGGACTGCTCTAACGGGAAGTCTGCGACCCTGACAAAGGAGTGAAGCTCCTCTGCACCTGCTTCTGTGGGTCTTACCCGCAATAACTGACCACAACGTTTGCACATTCCTCTCCAATGTGGAGGCAGGGCTGAAGTCTGCATCCAACGATGAGGGTCAGCCAAGGGTCCTCAACTCCCTTCTTCTTTGCCTTCTAACTGGCAGCCAGGTGGCCCTCGGCCAACTTCACTGCTGCAGTCAGAGTAGTCAGCTGGTGGCACTGCAGCCTCCAGCAAGTCTCGAAGGGCAGCAATCTGGAAGATTTGCTCCAGGACCTCCAACTCCGTCATCATCACCTCTGGCTGCAGTCTCCTGGAGCAGGAGCCTCTTTGTACATGAAGAACTGCAGGTATTCCCATACAGACATATACAGGACCTAGATTAACCCTGAATAGGAGTAGCAGATATACAGGACTAGTCTCACTGCATGTCTATGGTTATTTTGACTAATGTTAGCACCAGAATCTCACTAACGCTTACTTATCTTACTAATGACTAATGTTAGCACCAGAATCTTACTAATTCTTACTAATCTTACTAATGACTACTGTTAGCACCAGAATCTTACTAATTCTTCATAATCTTAATAATGACTACTGTTAGCACTAGAATCTTTTTTACTCTTGCTCCCCCGATGCAGAGGAATTTGCCCCTGCCCCATAATCCCCATTGATAATTTTACTTCTAATCCTTTTTTGTTTTAAATTAAAAAGCGACCCAGCAGTCCTGACTCTCCAATTAAACAAATCACGGAAACCCTTCACCTCCACCCGACACTTGCCCCACCCCATTTCCATCTTTTTCTCTCTCTCAATATCGATGTCCACTCCAAACATGGTGCCTAGCATTAATCATCCAATCTTACCCAAAGATTTCAAAAGCCTGTGTAAAGAGCCGCTGCCAAAATGCTGGCCAAATGCAGCTTGAGAGAAATGTATCTTTGGATGGCAGGCAGCTGCTCACCTCCTGCCTGGATAGACGCATAGCCGCTGACATCATTAGTTGTGAGGTTTTACACCTGAAGCCAGTAGGGGGCTAATGAGAGGCTCCTTGCGATGTGTCAGGGAAGTCACCTTCCCTTACCACCAACAGTGACAATATTAACGAGTATGACCAGAGGAGTGGTATATCACGCCACGGGGCGCTCCAGTGCTTCTAATTATGGTGAGATGCATCTCATAATTACTGCACCAAGCATGGCCAGTAATCCTCAACAACATGTAAAGGGGCGACTAGAGACCATCTGCCTAAAAAAAGTCTTGCTTTGGGAAACAGGACGCTCCTTCAGGGGAAGTATTTAGTACTCGATGCCTTTTGTGTGAGCCACGTGGCATGGAAGACATGCAGCAGGCCAATACAACAAGCCAGGAGCTTAAAAAATGACTGCAGGTGATTGTTGTGTCAGGAAAACCCTAGTAAAAGCTAGTAAAGAACTGACACCATTCATCAGGAAGCCCACAGGATCCAAGAATAGAAGGCAATTATGTCAACTCCACAAGTACACTTAAAATGTCAGATTTACTGGCATACCAATGATACCTAGGAGAAGCAGTGTACCAAATTTAGGTGTAAAGCCTGTTTACATAGTTAATGAATACCAACGTAAAACAAACATATTGTTTAATCTTAAAAAATATTCATACAACCAAGATTGCAACTCAAAAAACAAGTGAAAATGAATCAACAAATATTTTTTGGGGTATCAGTCCTATCAATTCTAAACGTAGGTTTTGGTAGTCACAATAGAAACCAAGCAACAGCGAATCCGCAGTTTTTTATTGATAGTAAACATTCAAAGCAAGCTAGCAGGGGAAATGTCCCGATCCAGGCGTGGACTGGCCATTAGGAAGTTCTGGATTTTACCTGGTCGGCCCGTCTTGTGAGGGCCAGTTTTTTTGCCCAACCCCGGCATTTATCTATAGAAAAATGTGCTGGTTGGAATTTGGTGTATAAAATTGGGGCCGCTTGACAGCAAATTCCCGGGGAGCTTTTTGTTGCCAGTCCGCCTCTGACCAGATCCACATTTTTTTATTGCATGTCATCTGATCTAAGAAGAAATTTTGTCTATTATCAAAAGATACGGTTCTCCTAGTATTCAATTGTAGAACCGCTCAGAGACGATATAACTAGAGCTTTTCGGACCAGAACCGCTGCCTCGTACCTGAATGAATTGTAAAAAGACAGACAGCACCGTGTTTCCCACGAACCTGCTTAGCAGCTATTTACTCTATTTTGTGTTTTGCTCTGATCCATTGAATTTCAATTATTTATAACGTTTCATTATTTAATAATAATGATAGAATACTTTATTTTAAAATATTACAAATAATAATTCATTATGTGAATAGGCCAAAGGCAGATGCCTGAACCAACTACGGCAAGAATGTATAAAACGCAAATTCATTTGATCCTTGTGATCCTTATGAAATATGCTGTGAACCCCTCTTGAAAGGCCGTAACCATAGTAAATGTGTCATTTACAAGCAATCGGTTCCCCTGAAAAAAGTGAGTTTTCAGTAGAATCGTTTGTCTTACTGAAGTGGTTGGTTTTCAGAAAAGATTGCGCACCACTGGCCTCTGGCATAGTACTGAGGTCAGAGTGCCACCTACTGATAAATTGCAGTAATGTAACCTATACGGTGGTAAAGAACACAAAGAATATTACTGCAGAAAAGCTTCACTTTATCTGAGACTCCGGTGATCGTATACCTTGCTGAAATCAAACTGATTTACCGATACACAGTCACCAATCTGCTCCCTGGGCAGAGCGAGACACCACGGTCCAGGCAGCAACGTCTGAAAAGCATTTAGTGATTCAAGCCCACGACATGGGATGAAGTCACGTCTAACCTCGTAGTGCGGCAATCCTTTTCTACAGCCTTTTCTCATTCTTTATCTCTATAAAATGTGCTTCGTTACTGGATTAACAAATGCTCTAAGGAGATCTGACGACAGGTACGGTTTGTTCATATTTTTATCTTTGTTCATATATTATTTAAATCCAAATGAAAAGCCTGAAAATTATTTTTTTAAAGGATGTTTTAAAAAAAAAGGATAAAATCTGAATAGCAGGTACATGCCAATTTTATTCTTCAAACTGGCTGTGAGGGAATACTTAAATTCTGTCATGAGGTCTAAAATCACCCAGAAGTAGACATAAACATCAGGGTCAACACCACGTGTTCCAATAGGCAATTGTTTCCCAGATGTGCAGTGAAGTTGAAAGTAACCTGCATAGGCTTCTCTCCCTGCTCCATCCCTGCTGCATAATCCATAATCATCACCAGCATCATTACCACCATCATCATCACCACCATCATCCTCACCAACACAATCATAACCACCATCATCATCACCATCGTCATTGCCATCATCACCACCAGCACCATCATCTGAAGCTCAATCATCATTATCAGCATCGCCACCATCATCATCACCAACACAATCATAACCACCATCATCATCACCATCGTCATCATCACCACCAGCACCATCATTATCAGCATCACCATTATCATCATCATCATCATCATCATCACTACCATCATAATCAGCACCAACATTATCATCACCCCCACCATCTTCACCACACCCTCCCCCACCATTATCATCATCATCATCATCATCACACCCACCATCATCATAACCACCACCTACATCATAATCACAACCATCATCATCACAATCATCATCATCACCCCACCATCATAATCACTATCAATATCCTCATATTCATCACCACCACCTACATCACGTAGGAATCCTCCCCAAACCTATCCACCTAACAGCTAATGCAAAAGTACAATTTTACTACCTCTCAAAAAAGGTTCATGTAAACAACTTCTATTAAAGGGCAGAGCCGACAGGCTGATCCAGGAACTCAGCCCCAGTGTGCAGAATGAGTTTTCACGCTGCGGAAAACGGCGTGAAAGCTGTCAGGATTTCCTTCAACTGCTGAAGAAGTTGCACATGGTTAGAGCATGCACCCCGCACACCAAGACTAATAAAAACACCCCCACCAAACAAAATGCCTTCTTGTTGCATGGATGCTTTCCCTTCTTAATTGTTTTGTGTTTTTTAAGCGTTTGATTAAGTCTGGCACAAGGTATCTTTTGTTACAAATGCTGCTTAGGAGACATTTTTTCATAATTTATGGGACAAGTAGAGAGAAAAACTTCATAGCAAAAGAAGAGGATAAAAAAAAAAAAAATTGTTAAATTCCGGCTCTACCTTTGTTACCCAGTCCTGTTGTCACCCAAATACCAAAATGCTACAGCAAAACCGGCTCTGCAGGAGGAATATTTTGAGTATTCTCCCATCATTCCCCAAAGAGCTCAGATTTAACAAAAGTACTACAGTACTAAGCTACTATAAATATAACATCGTTCTAACAACAATTCTCAATGCAGGTACAGTGATTGTGAAAATGCTTCCCTGCATAGTTTAAAAATATGACGCGCTGAGTAGCCTAATTAAAAAAATAAAAATATTTTTGTGTTGTAAATTCCCTGAACAAAAAAATGTGTTCACATAAACATGGCACAATTGAATTGAATTGAATTAAGAATAATTACCATTATAATTCAAATAATAGTAATCAGTAATATAAAGAACAATTGTTTGGGTACAGAATGACAGGATTTACGGTACAGGAAAGGGAAAAGGAAATGTCACTGATTAAAAACCCATTCTAAAAGTATGTGTTTTCGGGGTGTCTGTGTGTGTGAGTCCTGTGGAAGAAATTGATTTCAGCATAGGCCAGCTGGCTAAGTGTCCCTTCCATACTTTAATAATTTCACCATGCAATTAAAACAAATAAATCATTAAGTCTGATGTAATAGGTTTATTGCTTTGGATCCAAAAGCATCCAGCAAACTGAGCTGGTCCTACTCACACAAACAAATCAAGACCCCCCCCCCCCCACGTCCTTCACATTATCCATTTTTTTTACAGTCTTCTACTGGGCTTTGTTCCAATAACATTGGTCCCATTACACCATTATTCCCTCAACTCCCTTGAATTGTTAATAAAAAAATATGTTACATTAAACAAGTGCAATTGTATTTCTTATCTTGTGTGCATTTCATTTTCCAGTGATCATCAACTTAAGTGCATTGCCAACGTTATTACATTGGGTGCCCACTGGGCTCTTATCCAGTCCAACATTCCATTCATCTGTGGCCTTCATTTATAGTGCATTGATTCGGTTAAGTTTTGAAATACATGACTTGTTATTTACTTGGAGGATTCATATAACACATATTTACATATCATTTTCTTACACATTTTGTGACTCCTAAGTCACACCATCAAACTGTCTGTTGTCAGAATCCGTCTAGCTGGGCAGCAAGACGCTACCATTGGAACCAGCGATCTTCAAGTCGATTACTATCCCTCAGAGGGAAATCAGCAGAACAGAGCATGACGCGGAAAACATCCCCTTACGTTTTGACGGGGAGTGGGTAAAAGCCACTCCATGCTCCTCTCCCTAAATCACCATAACACAATCCACTGGAAGATCTCACAGTAAACTTAAGTAATCAGTGGTTTTAACACAATCAGTCACCCCTTAGTGACTCGCTGCTGCTTAAACAATTCAGCAGGCCCCCTACCAGGACTTCCTGCTGCTTCTCATACACAGTAAACCGTTAGACCAAACTGTCGTTACCCAGGATTCCCCCTACACTCTGAATCCTGCATGCCCTCGTGTTTATATTAATCAGTCATCATGTGGCCCCCTCCTTTTTGGCAGGCAACAGCTTCTGACCGTCACAACCTGGATTCTAGTCATAAATCTTCAGAGGTCCCTGCATAACGCCAGCTGGGAAAAACAAGGCCTTCAGCACACAAATAAACTCACTGTAGGCTGAATGAATAGCATATAAAAATGTCTGTAGTATTTTCATAGTGAACATGATTGCATAAATACCAGGACCAGCATTGGCAGAGGAGCCTGGTTACAGGGGAACTGACCTCTCTTATTGCAGCACAAGAAAAAGCTAGTGTGTATGATATCGGTGTATGTCTAAAAAGGGGTGCAGTACAGACACAAGATGGCCGATTTGGGTGTGTATGTCACCCACAGTCACAGGGAACACACCTGATCAAAATTGACGGTTATAGGAGTGGTAATGCTAATACTATTGTTGGCCTCCTGTTGTGTGATCCCACTGATTAAATCTATGATTAAGAGAATGGTTACCACTGTGACTGGACAATGTCCTGTCAGAATTGACGCAGAGAATGGCGTTACGGATGACGATAATGGCGAAGCAATAATTGCGGCGGAAGATACTAATGGCAATAAGAGAACGGACCCAGTCTGGTTCATTGACACTATTGGAACGAACATCTTCGTCATGCAGAACAACTGAAGATCGCTGTACAAGGAGAGAGCCCACATCACTGTGCATCGTATGTGCTGGTAACCTCTCCACAGTGATGGCACTCTACGGTGTGTAAAGCACCTGGGCTGAAGACACATGACACTAATATTGATACACATACATGAAGGTTGAAGCTGACATACAGGAACCAAAGTGTTCCCATACTATTGGCAGAAAGTAAATTACACTCACTTATTCATTATATGTAGTATAAGCATTACCACTCCGATAACCGTCCCAATTTTAATCAGGTGTTTTCCCTGAGACTGTGGGTGATATACACACCCAAATCAGCCAAATCATACACCGATTTCATGCACACTAGCTTTTTCTTGCTGTAATAAGAGAGGTCAGGTCCCCTGTGACCAGGCTCTTCTGCCACGACTATTGCCATTCGACACATTCCCACTGCAGCCTGGCAGGCTTACTCCTCTGCCAGGTTGTCACCCTTAGCCACCACAGAGGGTCTGTTTTCTGGTGCGCTGGACATTTGACAATGGCTACTGCCTCAGGTAACTTCAAAGGGTCTAGTATATCTGAAATCGCTTCACCCTTGCGTAATGGGCGTACCATCTGCCCAGTGAAAGCCTTGTTGTTTCCAAATAAGTTGGGCCGTCGGACAGAGGAGAGGTTACTAGCACTTCACTCAGCCGTTGCTGGCCATCTGGCAGAGAGATATAATCACTAAGTGAGTGTAATTAACTTTCTGCCAAAAGTAAGGGAATGCTTTGGTTCCTGTATGTCAGCTTCAACCTTCATGTATGTGTATGAGTATTAGTGTCATTTGTCTTCAGCCCAGGTACTTTACACATCCTAGAGGGCCATCACTGTGGAGAGGTTACCAGCACATACGATGCACAGTGATGTGGGCTCTCTCCTTAAACAGTGATCTTCAATTGTTCTGCATGACGAAGATGTTCGTTCCAATGGTGTCAATGAACCAGACGGGGTCCGTTCTCATATTGCCATTAGCATCTTCCTCCGAAATTATTGCTTCACCATTATCGTCATCCATAACACCATTCTCTGCGTCAATTCTGACAGGACATTGTCCAGGCACAGTAGTAACCATTCTCTTAATCATGGATCGCTTTACCCTTGCGTAATGGGCGTACCATTTGCCCTGTGAAAACC
>JAOYSI010003383.1:0-15196 GCA_025775065.1 Hiodon alosoides
AGTGTAGATCAAATTATACTGTGACAGATGCTTTAAATTATTTCATAGTGACAATATTGTATTGGTTGTATGCTGCCTGTATATTCTGGAACTTTCCCTTGTGATCCAGAGTTAAATTCACATGTAAAATTCTAAAATAGTAAATCTAAAAAAAAAAATAGGTTTAATTAGGTTTGATTGAGCTATTTATCTCAGTCTGCACAGCTTGATTGTAGATATATTGGTTGCATAGTTTCTTCTATGTTTTGAACATATATCTTTTCTTGAATTCACCGTTGTCTTCTTTTCTATCAGATTCAATGTCTTCATTACTCATCTTGTGAGGTCAGCATCGCATTCACACAATTTACTGCTTAGTTAATGGCTCTGAAAGGCATACAGCATACATCCCTAGAATTCCATGGATCTTTGTTGAATATGAGTTCACATATTTCTTCACATTGTCGTACAAGATAAGAGCTTCCGTTGCGTTCTAAACCCAGTTCGTGTTTATTTAAAACAAAATAAACATAATTGTAGAAGTATATGTGTCTCACTGTGTTATAGAAGCAAGGGCATTTAGATTTATATTAATTTCTCGATACACGACCAAGCCTAAAAATAATATTTATCGAAAAAAGGAATTGGAAGCGACAATATGACTTTTGGTGGCATCAAATCAATGATTGTTAAAGGGGTGTAAATCAATTTGGAATTGGAAACAAAATATTATATGTGTAGGCTAGCCTCTGACTAGTTTTTTTTTTCCTCCGAGCGATTCCCACCCCAAAATAAGACATCCTTAGATTAGAAGTTGTAGTTTATTAAAATAATAATAATAATAATAATAATAATAATAATAATAATAATAATAATAATAATAATAATCGATATAAAAGCGCAGTGACCGCTGCTGTTTATTTATTTTAATTGTATTGTCTCTGAGTGTTGAAGCAACGAAGTGTATTGCCACCACAACACCAATATCTTCAAAATGTGTACTCCCCACTAACCTGATTGCATTCATGTATTTGTATTTAAACATCCGGGTTTCCCTACTGTCTGTGCTTACTCTCCTCTCAGAAGCCATTTTGGACTCAGTTCAGTTTCTTGAATGCGAATTTCAAACCCAGTGTCTGACCATTCAGTGTTACAGCGTAAAGAGGCGACTTCGCTCGACAGACCGTGAGGGGAAAAAAAAGAAAAGCACACTCAAGAAAAACGTTTGAACATAAAGGACGGATTTGTTGTTCTTCAGTGGATTCCATTTTTTAAAATTGATTTTATCCCAATGAATCTTTTATATTTTTAAAGTTTTTATTTATTTATTTTTGCCTGTGCAATTTTGTTGCATTGGGAGCTATACAAAAAAGCGCAAACCAAACTCGGTGCGGTGAACATCGCAGGCCCTGGGTCATTTTGGCTTGTGTGGTGTAGATCATCTTTTTAAATGTTCGAAAAGGAAAAGAGAGTAAAAAGGAGACGACTTTGCGCGTTTCGTTGTAATTAAAGGAATATGTTTGCTTCTTGGCTGACTTCTGCACTTCTTTGGGGAACTTTTTGTGCAGGTAAGCACCATGTCAGTGTATTTCCTAAACAAGTTGGTTGATTTAAAGCATCTGAATAAATTGAACAATGGACAGTTTCAAATAGCTCAACAAACAAATACAACTCGTTTTCATAAGCATTGATACTGTTGTGGTTAAATCATCGCTTGTAAGCCAAAGTGGTTAAATGATTCCTGTAGTCGGTTGAATTTGTCTCGATGGCGTTGTAAAAATCAAAAAGCAGTATTTCGGCTTGGGAATTTACTAATATATGGATGTTCGTAATATATGGACAGCAACTGCAGCTGGACTTTTATTCTTCCTGTCGGGTAGCCGTGGCAAATCGTTGCTACTTTTTAAAATATTTTACTAGCAGCGACTTCTAAGTTGGCTTATAATTACCACGAGCTAAATATATCATCGTGATCGTTAGATTTATTACCATTAGCATTGTCAAGTCAGTACGACTATATGTTGCAATACCAGCCGTCTTCTGATCTAGACATCGGCGTCTTGATTGCTTTTTTTAGATGCTATAAGACCTCAATAAATATTTTAATGTAAAATTTATTTAGCCTCATTTTAAAGTTAAACATTTTATTCTGCTAACAAATGCATGAATGACATAAGCAATCGACATGTGAAATTTACCAGGGATGATTGTTTACGGTTTAGTCATATGGGCTCACCTGAAGCAAGGCCAATAGCTAAAAAGTAACGAAATGCTCGCTGGATTCCGGCTGTTTAAAAATTGACAGGACTTTAAAATTTGACTAATTGCGCGCGTTTTGAATTGCCACGTGTATCATAGTAACAGGAGTTGGCACATACATTTCATTGTGGCATTATGTGTTGACAACAACGATGGAGCTGGAAAGCTACTACGAGGCATGACAATACTATTTATGCCTTAACTCATATTATTTCAATTGGTAGTAATACGAGCTACAGTTGGCTTGATATTGTAACTGCTAAAAAAGAATAACACCCGTGGCAGAAAAAAGCCCTTGTTAAAAAAACATCAACTTTTGCGTTATACATTTTGTTATGTTTCCAATGCGTTCCAGATTTTTTTTGTTTGAGTCCCCAAGTACAACTTTACGATTTGGAATGAATTTGCCATGTCCTACATGAATGTCTATCGAGAAAATATGGCAATCGTCGTTATCATTCATTAAAATAACGTATTTATTCGTCAGTTAGTCATGAACGGCGGCTTTGTTTTGCGGCTGCCTCCTTGTTTTGACGACTTTGGGGGAGGGGTACTTTGGGGATGGGTTGTAAGAATCGACCCCCTTTTGTGCGATTTATTTCATTGTGGTTGAAGCATCTTTCCTTCAATCAGATGGACGAAAAGCATAATCATAATTAACGTTGTTTTCTTTTAGAGAAAATGTATTTGAAAATTAAAAGGATGACTTAGTAATTGTTTTTAATAAGATTTTCCCCACGTCGTGGTTATGAAGTTGACACGCATAGTGTAAACCTAATCGTATGTTTTTCTAGTTGTTTTTTACTACTGTAAAGACACATTCATTAAAATGTAAACAAAGATAGCCTTACCATACTTTTACTTCACATTACATATGCATTTTAAGATGATTAAGTGGGACCAAATTTTTAATAAAATTATTGTTGTTTAATTCTCTTTGTGTCCTATATTTAAAAAATGTGGGCGTTTTTAAACAGGAGCTACATGCCTGTGTTTTTTTTCTTTGTTTGGTACTTCATTAAAAATCTAATTAAAAAAAGTTTCTGAGTAGCAGGCGCTTGCAATTGTTTTCTTTGAAAACTCAACGCATTACAGTTGTTTAAGTAAACATGCTTCATTCATTATTTCTTCTTAATGGATCTCTCTCAGTGTGATGAATTTTATTTCCCAGCTCCATTAACCTCTGCTTGGACTATGTTGCCCACTTTTTCCCCACTGTGAAACGTTCTGTTTAACTGTTCAGTATTTCACATCCAAAAAAATTAATTTTTGGACTGGTAGAAATATTTTGATTAAAGAAATCCCTATTGTGGGAATTGTTAGCTAGTGTATTTAAATGACAGTAAAATACACTTGTTTAAATAATTAATAAAAACTTTCAAGAAACACTGATACAAACCTTTATAATATACTCTCGTTGTTAGGGTCAACCTTTTTATACAAATTTGAATAAAGAACTATATGTAATAGATATTCAAAACTATTCTAACTGCACAGAAAAATGACTAATTCTATCGAAAGTATACCTTAAAACCTATAGATTTATAAAGATAATACTATTGTTTGGACAATAAAATCTTAAGCTCCAACCCAGTAACTTAGTATTTAAAAATTAGCATTTTCAAAACTTGAAATTTGTATGCAGATACTTACGGACATGGTTCTTTGTGTTTTAATGACTCTGTTTTCAAGTGTGGCTAGGACAGAGGTATAATTCCAAGAGGTGTGTGTTTCATTTCACTTGTAGACGTATTGAATCTAACATTCTTCACTAAATGTATTTTTTTTTTTACTGCCTGTTTTATAAGTGCTGGATTTAGTGTTATGGTCTTGTTAAACGGCAATCTTTATACATATGTCTATTGTTTTGGACATATTACTGTGATGGTAAATAAATTCCCAAGCAGTCCGTGCGGATACTCTGGAACCTTAAAAGGCCATGCGTTATTGCTACTATCCCTGTAGTAATTTGGCTGAGATTTAATTGTCAAATGAAATGCATGTAGATTTCTCTCCTGTCTGAGAGAAAAATGCAATGGTGATGGTAAGCTGCTTAATTATGCTCTGCTTTGAAACATTAGATTGTAAACTGCTCTGAAATGAATGTTTTTTTTGTGCCAAGGTGGCGCTATATATATATATACACACACACACACACACACACACATAACATAATGCTCTTTTTCAAGTCCTCCTCATTGATGTTTGTTCATTCATTCCAGTGTAGTAGAGCTGCCCCTCAGGGACATTTGTCCCTAAATTGTCTGTGACTGCATGCCTCCAGAAAAAGCAGAGGTTGCAGTTTGCCTCGATTATCCCTGCCAATGAGTTCATGCTTGTGTGCTGGTGTTGTGTGTGTGTGTGTGCAAAGGAAACCCGTGGTATGGATATGATAGTTTTATAGTTGTTCTAAAATCTCATGATTATTAGATCAGTGACAGGAATACATCTTTGTATTGATGTGTACTCTGCATGGTCATCCTATGGTCTAGTCCCATGATTCAGAGGGGAGAAGAGTTTTAAAATGTGGTTGTAAATGTGCTTTTATATTTCTGGTGCCAACTCTCATTTCACCAACCCGAGAAAGGGTATAGTAAATGCAACGTATACGTTGGTCAATTTTCTATAATGTGTTTACTTCACTGCATTTTGCTCTGATGGAGTGTTGTGGAACAGTGAGATGAGAGGAGGGGGGCTGTGGGGAGATGGGGGATGGGCTGCGTCCAGCTAGAGCAGGAATTTAAAGGTACAGTGTATTTATTTATATTATTCCCCCGGATCAAATACAATGAAAAGATGTTCCAAGATAAGAACAACCTTTCAACAGCAATGTCATGCCTTTGGGGGTCCTTGGTGTATGACAACTTTCTGGCCCTTGCATGGGTTTTCTGTTCAAGATTTTTTTTTTGTCTGCTGTTGCAGTTTTGCTTGGATTGATTTAATCACTTCAAAGTTGAAATGGTTATATTGTATTGACCAAAATTCCATCAACCAGTAACCTTATTAAAACAATATTTTCCTGTGCATATTTCAAAACCAGGACATTTTGATGTTGATTGATGCACACCCTCATTTTTCAATGTTTCAATAATTTTTTTGATGTCGAAGATGGATTTACATAGTTTGGGGAAAAATAGCTCAGGGAGCTTGTGGTCTCCCCATATTTCAAATACAAAATGTGAGTCTGTCATGCTCTATTTTATTGTGGCTGCAGAAGTCTTTCATTTGTGGTACCCAGCTGCTGTAAACAAGTTACAGTTGCCTTTCACTGATCCATGTACATGAATCTATGGAAAGGGAATCTTATATTCTTAACTATTTTAGCACGATGCTGCCAGATTTAACGGCAAAACTCATTTTATATTGAGTCATATTATAACCTAAGAAGTTTCTGTATGTTGCTTACAACTTGGCGCATTATCCATTTATACAGCTGGATGTTTACTGCAATTTAGGTTAAATCCTTGCACAAGATTTCAACAGCAAAGCCTCTATTGCAATGTCTTGCAGTCTGGTTTTAAAGCATACAGAATTGTGTACGGCAGTCAATCTACCTCGGATAGAATTTGCTCTTCACTGTGCCATTAAGGTCCATTTTGTATATGGAAGTGAGTGGGTGGAAGTTTTTGTTCATTTAATTCTATGGGTCCTGTGAAGCATCATTCATTTCTCCTTTCCTAGACCTTGAGAGCCTACCCCTACCATTGATCTTAACTAACCTCTTAGTCTTGTATCTGGTCTATCTATGTTATAGCATGGTCTGGATTCAATCATAGTTTATTGAAAGTTATAGCAGATGCCATAATTATAGCAATAAATGAGGATTACAAGCACAGTGTGAAATTACTTGATTAACAATTTGTCTAAAATGTAAGTATTTTGCAAATTCTTAGGTATGAAGCAATTTTATAAGGCTGTCAAGCCAAAAAATAAATTTGGAGCAGTATAGACCAACCAAAGTTGGTACCAAATCATATTATAGCAAAAGAAAAAATGGATCAGTACATGCCACAGGGTTAGGTTAAAGCCTTAATGCTCTGTTCTAAAACTAGTCCATTAGTTCTATTAGTCCATTTCCTTCCATTTCTATGTTTTTAAACTTTTTTGTTTAAACCCCCCCCCGACATTCATAGTTAATTTAAAACTCTTCCTCTTTTTTTTGAAAGTTACTATTAACCCATGCAGCCGTCCCCTCTGATGGATTTAAGTGGCACTGCCTTATGATTTGGGCACAAGCAAATGGGGAAAAATGGGTATTTTGAGAGATTTTAGTACCTGGGCTCATCGTCATATTTTTCTAAAACCTTCCTGGAATGGAGTGGAATTTTAGGGTTTTGTGCCAGTGCTGGTATTCGCAACAATCCTTCCTGAAACCTGCAATTTCACTGTGTGTTTTGAAGAGGGACCTGAAACGGCAAAGGCATTCCCTCATACACTTGTAAAGCTTTACTTCATTATGAAGGTCAGTTGGGGGGGAAAACAAGTATAAGAGGAATCTGAGCAGAGTGAGACCAGAGCAATGGAAGACCAAACGTGTTTTCTACTTCAGATCAGATCATGGTTTTCCTCCTCTGGAAAGAATAATGGAAAACGTTTTTGGGGACTATAAGTAGATAATTAAATGAATAATCAGAATGACTAAAGCATCGCTCGCAGAATTAATCTTTGGTAGAGTAGAAAAGGAGGTCCAATTTCTTCCCATGCTATTGGAGAACGGTTTGGCAGATTTCTTTATTGAAATTTGCTGCATGGGAGTATTGCTGGAATCCATAGGGCCGTGTCAATTCTTTTTTCTGTTAACAGAATGTCTGAGTTCTTGGAAGGGTTTCGTCCAAATTTCGAAAAAAAGGATAAATTGAGTGGATAATTAGTTGATGGTGGTCTTATTTTAATATGAAATTTGACCTCGCTTTTCTTTTCATATTTACTTTCACCAAAACACGATTTCTTCCGTATTTGATAAAAACACCCCACTTGAAAATGACCACTGTTGCTTTTCTCATACAGCCACATTAATGGCAACTTGCATGCAATTCTGTATCCTGCAGGTTGACACAAAATATGTGTGTGTACATGGGAAAAGGGCGAGCATTAATCATGAAGTCATAATTTTGCCCACTCTGTAAACGGAGAAACATGCCTTTTTATCTCCTTATCAGTTTCAGGTCATTAAAACAGACTGAAAAAATGGGCTGCATTTCAAGAAACATCAAATCGACGTCTAATTGGCCCCAAGGGTGGCAACTGGTAATTAAACTCTCTGTAATAAAAATGCCAAATGCCTCACTCAAGTTTTGTCTTCCATTTCTCCTATCGTTTGTTTTTGCGTCCTACTAGTTATCATTATATTAAAAAAAAAGAAATGAGTTAGGTGGTATTGTGTACAGATAAACGGCGCACATTTTTAAATGCATGCATCGAGAACCGTAGAAATGCATATCTTGGGATAATTATTTTGATTGGATTTGGTGGTTTGCATATTCTGGTTTAATTTATTTAAATGTGCCCCACAATGCAAGAGAAGGCTTGAAAATAATTTGCTATCTCCGTGTTGTGTGCTGGCGAGAAGATGCAGCATTCTTGGCCTTGCTCAGTCATTACTTGATTGAAATTTCGGGGTGCATCTGGAAAAAGACAGATTAACATGAATTAATATATTGTTTTCAGTTTGTATGTGTAAAACATAATGCGTCTAGTCTGTATTATTGCATTAATTCAAATCAGGGGAAAAGGCTAAGTGGTAAAGGAAAAATTCCTGTCATATATTCAATTTTACTGCAAATCCAAAATTAAGAACGGGTTTTTTGAAATTGAATTTCACTTTAATGCTAATGAAAGTAAATATTTATGTAGGTAATGTCATTAATAAACAGCACACCATCCTTTTAGAAACTCAGCAGGGAATAAAACGTAAAGAGAATTGGACAACATGAGTGGTAGTTAGTGACCATAGGGAAGGCTAAAAGATTTGCACGTGAATATTTACATTTATACCTTGTTTAATGATGCGGCCATGCTTATCTGTACTAGGTTGATGATAAATTTGTAAATTGCAGAATAGGATAAATTTGCTGGTGTAGTTAATTGCCTAATACAAAGGAACGGTCGATGAGTTTTAACGTGCAATGCGACAGAAGACTTTATTTGCACAGCTGTGTATTGCTAGTATATGAAACAATAATCAGCAGAGAAGCTCAATACTGCAAAAAAGTAATGCACTTTCATGTTTGTCTCATGCAGAGACTTCCCAGAGTGAACACAAATTTTCAAAGTTAAATGGCAACATAATAGTTTTTGTCATTTGTTTGGTCTCTTCATGTAAGGAAGCACTGACGGTCTCTTGTGATTAATGTTGTCAGACTGACCACTAGTCATATCTTTGGATGGGTCTTTTTCCCACTTCTCAAACAATGTGCCTCCAGTCTACTTTTTAATAAGATTTTTAAAAATTGCCTATTTTTCTTGCCTCTTGACATTTTTGTTAATTGCGATGTTTAATGTATAAGAGTGTGGGATCTGTTCCCTGTGAAAGTCTCATGCCTCGAGCTTGGAAGACCTCTGCTTCATGTTGGGAGTCACCATTGTGAAAGCTTAGTCTGGAAGTGAGACAGAAAAGGGTTCAAAATCAGATTCCCAAAGATTCCTCATTAGTTAAAAAAACAAAACAATTGTATAGTGTAAAATTGTGACTATAGCCAATGAGGGGGTGTGAATAGAACGTAACAAGCCCAGTCTCTCTGAATTGTAGGCTTGACCCCTGACAGGAGAGCCTGAGAATGAAGCGCAGTTTCTATTGCTAACACTTTTCACAATTCACTTCACACAACTAATTTGAACAATCGGCAAACGTAAAAAATGAAGTTCGGTTATTTTGTTTTGCAACCATTTCCGAATTTTTTTTATTTTTTTATTTTTTTGAGATTGTAGTGTTTGTTTATTTTTATTTATTTAACTTTTTGTTACATGTGGAGTTATCACCCAGTACTCAAGGCAGTGGCAGCTATTGGCTTAATAAATTGCGTAGTTGGGATTCTGTCCCTTAAGTATATGAACATATGCTTCTTTATTTGTTGAAACTGGTAGTAATGTTGAACAGTTTGGGCATTGAGAAGGTTTATACAGAAGCGATGAGCCCTGCTGTAGAGGAACACAGCCAAATCGCAGAGCAAGTGAGCAATGTTTTAAAAGCCCCTGTACAGTCCCATGTTCTTGTTGGCTGTAGGATAGGACGTGCAGTCACTTTCCACAAAGGCAGTGCTCTCGAATCTCATGGGAGCTGAATATTCCTTGCCTCACGACCCCTCGCCCCAGTCCTGCACTGAAATCCCCCAGCCTCATTGTTGGGTCTCTTGTTCTCATACGGAAATGTTCCAGATGCTAGTTTTAGTATTTAATTCTTCAGTGCTTAGACTGAGGTATAGTGTCCTGTCCTGTCTCCGTGTCTAGTTGTCATCGACTATTATTGGGCTGAGTGAAGACCGAGTTAATTGTTTGATTTCTAATTTTTTTGTTTACATTTCCAGCTGTTCAAGAAACAAATATTAACAAATATTTGTATTAATATTAACAAAAAAAAATTAAAATAATCGATGCAATGTAGTGACTATGGGCTAAATGGGTCTGTACTTTCTTTTGAAAAAAATTAGCAATAGACTTGCATTTTCAGCTTTCGAACAAGCTTGGAGAAAAAAAAACAAGCTAATTTGTTCCATGGAGACTTAAGAGAGCTCTGGGGATGATTTGTGTCAAGATGGGCATGGTTTGGTTTTTTTTTTTTAGGACTATTTCAGGTAACCCAGTGAGTGTAGCAGACATCTTTCCATCTGTTTCATTTTCAAATGTAATGTAATGTGATGACAGTTTTGTGCAGAGAACAATGGTTGCCTTAAATATTGACTGGCGTTTTTAATGCGGATACTGCTGATGCTCAGTTGTTGCAACAGAGACCCCTTCCCTGGAGTTTGTGTGGGTGGACACTACAGGAGAATTATAAAAAGAGCACCTCTTTGTAATGGAAAAACCAAAGCTTGACCACCTGCTTTGTGGAGGAGCATGAGAATGAGTGCCATACTTTTGAAAGTAAGAATGGAAAGAAAGAATTTTTTTTTTCTAAAGTCTACAATTAAATTATCTGTTTGAAATAATTGCTGTCCTTTTGTTTAATGAAACAGTAAGTGGCTTGTTTCTTGTCAATATTAACTCTCTTGGGAACATAGGTCTTGATGGGAGTTCTTGGTATATTCTAACTAAATGCCCGCAAATCCAGACCATGATTACCACCACAATTTATTTCCAAAAATTAAAAAAGAGCCCACAGTTCTATTATTTTTGGGGTTCTACATTTGATTGCGATTTTAAAAATCCTATCGTATCAGCTTTAAGGCCCATTTAGTTATTTGGTGATGTGTAATACGTTTGCATTTTGTTAACATAAATTCTTTGATTTAGGACGAGTGTCTCAGACGATATAGGCTTTCACCCAATTAAGACTGAGCCCTGTGTGCTGTATGTCGCAGTTCTGCATCCAGTTACTCATTTGCCATTTGTGATTGGTTGGGCTTCTTTTAGGTTGTTGCTTAGCAGTGCCTCCTATTGATTGGGATGTGCCTCTCCTCCAGTCCAGATTTTTTATTTGGAAGGAATTTAACTTATTCCTTTATGCAAAGTAAATATCCTGGCAATTTGTTGAATCTTTTGTGGCATTGGTTTCCTTATGTGAATTTTTACAAAGTGACAATGCAAGCACTTTTGCTATGCATTGCCTTTAAGGTTTTAAAAAAATGTGCTGACTCTTACTATTGATCCCCAATATTCAATGAAGGAATTTTCTCAATTGCTGTTTTGTCCCAGGAGATTTCATTTTCTCAGGAAATTAAACTGTTCCATGACAGTGATGGATTAGTTACCCCACTGTTAGCAGATACCTTTTTACTGTTCAAATGCCGTCAATATAGTACGCCAAAAATGTAATATTTCAAAACCGCCACTGCTTTATTTTGTCACTTTACCAGAAAAAAATCCTTGTGATAAATATTTATAGGATGCGTTCTGCGATTCTGTGGTTGCTTCACACTTTTTGGTTTGTGTCAATAGTGAGTGAGCAAGATGTTTATTGGATTCCTGAATCTTTCAAAAAGATGTGTGGGGCCGAGGAAGAAATGCGGTTGCCTATTCCGAAACTTCGAACCATTAACGTTTGCTGCTGCTTGGTTTATGCTGACTATTTCTCAGCGAGGCTGCGATCTATACAGAGCGAGCTTTCCTCCACCTCCCAGGGCCGACTGACCTCAAATTACCTTATTCTTGAGATTTTTTGGCACGCAGCAGCAATAACATTACAGTAGAAGGCGCACACACTATTTTTTTCCCTTCTGCCTTATGTCCCTTCCTTGTTTTGCATTGTGGTTATGTGGTTGTGGTTGGTTTCCTTCCAGCAGTTATAAATAGAATGTTGTAATCAAAGTTAGCGCCTGAATGAAGGGGAGTGGTGGCGAATGGAAAAGCCCCCTTTGGCACCCAGCCCAAACAAGTCTTTCGAAAGTTGGTGTAGATGCAGAGTGCGCTAACACAGATCTGTGTATTTTGATTTCCACCTCCCAGAAAGCTTTCGCCAAATCGAGATGTGTGCACGTTTTTGCATTTTCCTCCTTTTAAGTAAAAAAAAAAAAAAAAAACAAAGCGAAAGGACGTCCTTTTCTTCCCAGTCATAGTTTGATGTAATGATGCAGTCTGCAGGGTTTCCTACATGTGCCTTTTTGTGTGTATCATTAAGACTATTCAGATGAGCTCAAATTTGGTTTGAGGTTTTTTGTTTTCCTCTTTCTTGAGTGGTGGAAGCAATTTGCTGTAGACCTTTTAATGTGCACTGACTGAGAGTGCGTGAGAGAGAACACTATTTAGAACAGTAGAACAGTTTTTAGAATTGTTTAGCATTTAGTGTATCTGTTCTGTTTCGAGTAATTTCCCGATTTGGAGTATGATGACATTTCTGGGTCATTTGTCGTTTCCTTACACTTGCTGATCTGTGTTACCTCAGTACAGGTCTTTCTGAGGTGCTGTACTTTTCTTTTGCCAATTTGAATCATCGAGCTCAACTTGGCCTTAACATAAGAAAAAAAGTTAAATCATTTTGTAAAATAAAGTTTTTATATAAATTGAACAAGTCTTATCACTTATAGTGTCCTGTCCTGTCTCTGTGTCTAGTTGTCATTGACTATTATTGGGCTGCTAGAGTGAAAACCGTGTGAATTATCTAATACATTTTTTTTGTTTACATTTACACTTTTTCTGTATGAATCAGAATTGCATATTCAGTGCCTGTCCTCTCTTTCCACATGGCATACAAATCTGACTAATGGACCCAATTAAGTTAAAAAGAAAAAAAACACCTAGGTATGTTAATGAAATTAATGAATAGCAATTTGTTTCTCCTGCTATCTCTTAATAAAATTGCAACTTAAGGGTATTTTTCTCTTGCACACTTGTACCCTGCTTCATTATTCTTAAAAAATGAAAATTTAATACTCCTGGTCATTGCAAAGTCGATATTCCATTAACACTGTATTTTTGTTTTTTGTTGTCTATTCGACCATTTAGCCAGCCGTAACAAGCTGTCTGCTGAAATAAGTAACTAGCTGATTTGTCAGCAGAGGTGATCGGGTTTGGTTTAGGATGTGAGCCTGGTCTTCATCTGCTATGAGCAGTGTGATGCTATATGTTCTGTGCCCTGTGGTCAAAATCACGTGCAGTCCCTCCTGAGGTCATTCCGTTCAGTAAAAGCACAAGACAAACATTGCCTCTGCATTGGTGTTGAATGGCTGGGGCAGCTCTGTATTCAGTGCTTCAGAGAGTACAATGTATTGACCCGCTACAAGGCCTGCAGCCTGGGGGCCCCCAAGCCTGCAGAGAGCCAACACAGCGAAATGTATTATATTTATGGTGAATAAAATTGCTTCTACAGCCCACTAGTTTACTGATGGTGGGGGAATAAAGTAAAATCGTAGCGCCCATGCAGACGGTGGAGTTCTGTGACATGGGAATTTATTTGAGCCCATGGAACAGCTGCAACCTTTTTGACCAGCTGGGTTGGAGGAACCAACCGTGTGCGTGTGCGTGTGCGTGTGCGCGTGCGTGTGCGTGGCCAATAAGCAGTTGTCATTGTAGCTAATACTTAGAAGTAAGTAATTTGGCACACAACAAAGTAAATAAGTGCCAATCTAATTTATTTGGGATATAACAAACAAATGTCCCTGTGAATGATACATAGGGGATTAGTTCCAGGATGGATGATTTTACAGCTTAAAAAGTCTTGTGGGACTCAAAAAATGCAAGTTTGTCTACATTAGATTAAATTATGCATTGTTGTCATGTTATTATCTCATCGGTCACATAGCCTGTTATTTATTTGTAGAATACATGTCCACGTTGTGTGCCTGCTAAAGATTAAAATTTTGTATCTTATTCCTCCTAAGTGAAGTAAAATTTGGTTTAAAATAGTTTGGTTAAAAAAAGAGTCCTTAATTTTGACCGTTCGTTCAGACGGGAAACTTTTTGGACAGTTGGGTCACCTTGCAATTTTTAAGTGATGCCACTGTGCTGAGCTGTGGCTCTGAAGTGATTTGAGTTTCTTTGTGTGCAATTTGTGAATATACCCTACACAAGACTTATCACTACTGCATATGGCTATGCCTAAGAATAGGATAATAAAACAAATACACTTTAAATTGCCCAGTTAGAGCCACATGTCCCTTAAGATTCAGTGACTTGTCACAGATGCTGTTTGTCCTAAAAAAATTGTTCCAAAATGCTCTTGTTAGAGGGTTACAAAGTTCTGTTTGTGTTTTGCACTCCGGCAAAAAACCCTTCAGTTTGGCAACCGAAAGACCAGCATGTGAAATGCAGGTTGTTTGAGCAGTGAGGGACAAACAAAATGTCTGTCCCATTCAAGGTAGGCCATCTTGTTAACACTAAAGTCAACTAAAAAAAAAAATAGTGCGTTTAATGGGATGTAGCAATATTTTTATTTTTTTTCCTCCTTTTGGTGTATTCAGACAAGCTGTATACCTTTGCTCCTTGCCAGTGTATTCATTTCAAATTTTTTTATGCCTGACTAAACAAATGCAAATGCTCAATGGAAGCCTTAATGTATTTCATTTATTCCTATTGTTTTTCTCATGGTGAACTAGATATTGTTCTGTCCATAAGTTTCCGTGTGTCTCAAATATCTAGGAGTACAATTTTTCATAAGTGTGACGCATGCAAATGCAAGTGAGACGAAGACAAGTAAGGCAATCCATTCGTGAGATGAAGATTCAACATTGTAACCGTACAGCATATATGTTATATATGAACTTGTTTCATGTTATCAACCAAAATTTCAATTATATTAAAAATATATAAATTAACAATTTTTGGCAAAACCGTGTGACCAGTTCGGTTTTTCAAAAGGAGGTGTTGGAAGTTAGTGTTGTGGAATATACATTTCTTAAGCACTACTGTTTACACCCTGTTACCAGACAAGGTAATATCAATATCAGTATTACTTCAATATCCACGTTATAAAATATTTTAACAAATAGTAAGGCTGCAGGGGAATATGACATCTCGTTTTAATGCTGAAGAGAATACAGTATCTTATTTTTGGTTAAACGTTTACAAGAAAGACACATTGAAGGTTATTTTTATTTATTTTTCCTCTCCCATGAATTCCATGTCAAATTACAGCATAAAAGTAATGTACTTCAATAAAATTCATTCAGAAGCTACCCATCAGGTTTATCTGATAAAGACCAAAGTCTAGGTATTTGGCAGAAGGGCAATTCAACTGAATATTCCTAATGGTGAAGGCACTTAAGGATTGAAGATTTTTTTCATTTTTTTTTTTATTTATTTGGGGGGGGGGGGGGGGGGGGGGGGGGGGGGGCGGGGGGGGGGGGGGGGTGGGGGGGGGTGGGGGGGG
>JAOYSI010003384.1:5170-38290 GCA_025775065.1 Hiodon alosoides
CTTCGCATTGTAAAAAGTCTGGATAGCGCCCTTCGCATTGTAAAAAGTCTGGATAGTGCCCTTCGCATTGTAAAAAGTCTGGATAGCGCCCTTCGCATTGTAAAAAGTCTGGATAGTGCTCTTTCGCATTGTAAAAAGTCTGGATAGCGCCCTTCGCATTGTAAAAAGTCTGGATAGCGCCCTTCGCATTGTAAAAAGTCTGAATAGCGCCCTTCGCATTGTAAAAAGTCTGGATAGTGCCCTTAGCATTGTAAAAAGTCTGGTTAGTGCCCTTTGCATTGTAAAAAGTCTGGATAGTGCCCTTCGCATTGTAAAAAGTCTGGATAGTGCCCTTCGCATTGTAAAAAAAAAAGGACCACTACTTTCGTTACTCACCAAGGTGTTGCAATCAATTAGAAATTTCGTCCTTGCAAGACAAATGACCTAAACCCCATAATACTAGTAATATATTTTACTTAAAAGAAAGGACGGCGCTATTTAAACTCCACCATTTAGTTGTTCTATAAACATTCAATTCGGATTATTGACTTTCCTACTGAATGGAGAGGCATGGTGCAGATTTGTTGAGACAAGGGGCCTGCCAAAGTCCCACTGTTGGAATGTGTCTTTACTTATTTCAGTGCATGCGCTAAACTCAGAATGATCCTTACATATTAAAACAAAGCCTTTACATGAATTCCTCTGAATCTGCAACTTCCCCAAAACACCAGCCGCTGAGAAGACCAGATATGTGTTCCAGTTTCGTATCTGACTAAAGTTTTTCGGCGTGCTGAGACCTCAAGGGTTGAATTTGACCGTACAAAGAGCTTTCCTTGCTGTTGCTTCTCCGTTTGTAGGCCCACCCCTGTTGGTCTGGCCGTGCTATTGGGAGGCGGGAAGGGCTCAACTCACCACATGATTTTGTATGCTGACATATTTTTTCCTGCTGAGACTACATAATGTACAATACTAAACACTGAATTAATGGAGCAAAAATACATTTCGCAATTGGTTTAGATTCACTCTGAAGCGTCAAAGCTAGTTTTCCTAGCGAACTTTAGGGCTTGTAGAAGGAGCTTCCAGTAGCCCCCACCGTAAATCAGTAGAAGGCCCAACTTTTTCCGAGGGTATCTCTGCTGTGGATGTGGGATGGCACCGAAAGGCACCAAACGGACCCAGGAACCCAGACTTACGATGAGTATTTCTGACTCACGCTGATGAAATAATCAAAGGGCTCCTAACACACTCTTGAACCCAAAAAGAATGTTAAGGCAATAACCGCTAAAGGAAGTTTATAACACGCCATCGAACAGAAATATGCCGAAATGCAGAAATAAACAGAAAATTATTACCTTAAAGTAAGAAATCAACTCAATTATAATAGTTTTTTAATGACATCATTTCCTTTTAATAGCTGTATGCATGTGGGTGGGTGTGTTTCTCTCTGACATCTTCACAATCATTTCCTCTGGGAAACGCGGTTTGATTGCTAACAGCGAAGGCATTTAGCTGTCTGATTACATGGTAACAGTTTCATGTTGATGCCTATTCCTTAAATTTGAAACAACCCTATTGAGACTATTGTGCAATTTGTTTGAATTTGTTTTATCTCATTCTTTTCTGTGAAATCATAAGAAATTTAACTCTTGTTTTTTCTATCAACACATATTTCAGGAAATGTTTTTTTTTTTTCCAGATCCTTTCAGAAAGTCATTGTATAAACAAACTTACATTCACAAAAAGCTTTTATCACGTAGGTAATTCCACTCATTTTTATGGCAGAGAGAAATGGTAATTGGATACATATATTGTAAAAGAAAAATAAAAAGAACAAAATCAAATGTTACTTATACACAGATTTTGAAGGTATCCCATACATATGCACTGTATGGGATCCGTACGCTTCTGCCAGAAGGAGTTCCAGATGGATACTATTGTTTAAATAATGGAAAATATATACCTTCCTCACCTCTTTAAAAAGAATGAGTTGAAAACATAATAGGGACTTCCAAAGTGCTCAAGCACTGAGATGATATCATGCTGAGAATTAAGCTTACTTTGGCAACTAAACTTAGTTCTGTGGCAACGCACCAGGTTAAAAAACAAAACAAAATGACAACTAAAATGTTTCTTAATGGATCGAACTGGTTGTTACGTTTATAGAGTTCCCAAGGTCTAAAGTGGAGAACCGAGAGATTATGGTCCTAAAAAACACATGTGCTAACCACAAATCAGAAGTGAGTTGGCGCCACCTAGTGGAATTCAGCGTTGCTCCCCTGAGCAAGGCATTGTGCTCTGGAGCAGGGCAGAGTAGAACTTAGAGAAGTCCAAAGCGGAAGCCTTAAATCCTTTCATCTCTCATAATTACAATGTTAGTTGATCTAAAAAAAAAAAAAAAATATATATATATATATATATGTTTCCTTAGTTATATTTCTTAGAGGATGTGATAAATTAATTCTAAATAAGAATTCTCATAATGCATCCAGGCTGGGCTATATTTAACTTTACTGGTTTTAAATACACATTAAGGTGGCAAAGACCAATGATGAAAACGCTGACAAATCATATTTTTTTTTAAACAAACTAAAAGATCAGTGAACTTTGGGTAAGTTTTGGGTCAGTTTTATTGCCAGATTCAAACTATTGAAGATTTTATTTATTTATTTATTTTTATTTTTTTGGGTAGGGTGTTTTAATGAACATGGTGGTGCCTACAAGTCCCTTAACTGGCCAATTCACTCCACATTAGTAAGGAGCTCCCCACTCCTCGCACATAATAAAGATACAGTTCAGTCGAAGAAAAACCTTACAATAGGCTTTCTAACCCTCTATTTGCGACCAGCACTTTGATACCTCACAGCTGATTTTCTCCTAAATGAATTTCAGGTGCTTCTCCTTCCCATGCCCAATTCAAATAACAACATATATAACAAAGAGCGTACTGTACTGGGCTGGAACCTGTTCAACACTGTTCTCAACTATTTGGCTCTGTTCATCACATATCAGGTTTAATCAAACAATAAACTCAACTCTGTCATAAAATGAGCCATTAGGGGTAAAATCTCACATGCTGTTTAATAATACCAAGGACACATTACATTAAAAATATTGCGCTACTTTAATGCTAATGCATATTTTTGCCACAGTGTGCTACAAATAGTCGTTATTCGTAATATTACGAATGTTAATGTTAATGTGTTAATGTTACAGGCGATCGCACAGACGATCGCGCAGAACGCAAATATGTCAGTTTACACACATCTTTATTTACAGCAATAATTTAAATTTAGTCATTGAACCTCAAGAGTACCATTCGAATACAAGTACAATCCCCCAATCAGTTAATACACTACAAACGTGCTCATTGTTTTTAACCTATCTCCCTATTGTCATTCTGGTTTTTTTATTTTTTATTTTTTGTGTGTGCCCTTATGGTACGGTGTAGGTTCATTGTACAGGACATCATTTAGCGCTGTGAAAACTCAGAAAGTCCACAGAAAGAGTGATCCACGTTGGCATATTATATACGAATGCGTTTAAATGGTAGGACATCGAGACCTCAAACCGAGAACTCCAGCAATCATCAGATGCAGGGAAACTTTGATTTAGCCAAAGCACATCCTTTTCCCTGGCCTTGACCAGACACTCCCCATCACATCTGGCACTACAGAAGCGTCGATGTGGCTTTCCCAAATCAGAGCTATTCGATCCATGATTTGCACTCAATGATCTGGAAGGCCCCATCGGGCAGAAAGGGTGCCGGGTCTCTTGATTGCACTGGTAAAGGCATCAGTGGTGTGAAGGGGCGCAGGTCCCATCCGCCCACTTTGCCTTCTGGGCAGGAGCCTTGTGCAGCCTTTGGCAGTGCTCAGCCTAATCAGTCATGCTTGGATCCCACGAAGCAATCTATGGCTGAATATTAATGAACCGTGAAAAATTTGACAGATGTGATCTCGATGTCATTTAGCATGTTATGGATACCCGGTTACAAAGTCGTTATTCTGTAAATAGGTGGGAATGAAACCCGGGACTCACAGCAAAATGTCAGGCCCTTAATCATGTACACAGTATTGAAAACATATGAGGACGAGAAACGGGTTAAGATTTTTTTTTTTAAGTGCACTACCATGAGAACCGGTCGCTCCTTTTTTTCGATTTGCCTTGAATGTCAACAGGTTTCATAAATAGAAAACAATAAACAGATGACAAAAAGTGAAACGTTCTATTCTATCAAACGCCTTTCCAGCAAAATCCATTTATCCGTCGTTCAGCTATTATTCTGTTTCATGAATGCGGCCTTATGTTGCGGCCTAAAGAATGTTTAGTGGCCTTGGCTTACTAATGGCTGTGAATAACATCCAATTCCAGACTTACCTTGGAAGATACCTGGCAGTAACAAAAGCCTAATGTGTGGCACACCTATACAATAACTGCGGCACCCACTGGGCGTAACGTTCAGGGGCCGTGCCTCATCACTCCAGCATTTCATTTTATTTAGAGGGAAATGATTAAAACGGATTAGGATTTATAAGCAATGGAATGAAACGCACAGCCTCAAAAGCTCTGAATGACACCATCTTTCCTTGGCTGTTCTGTGTATTATAGACCCTCCCGAATGACAGTATAAATATCAGGATAAACTATGTTGGTTCATGCCGTTGACTTGAGGCACGGACCAGACGGGACACTATCCCCATTTGCCTGAGGCATCCCCAGCCATCCGACAACATGTCAGCTCAAGCTGATTGGCTACTCTAAAATATGTTGGTACAGCTGCCCAAACTCACACGCTTTCAGGGCTGGGCATTCTCCATCCCTTGGCCCCTCCCTATCTTTTTTCCTTGAATGTTCCACTGTCAGACTGAATCATCTACACATTATTTTCAAAATAATGCTTGGACCATTTTTTTGGCACATATGTAAGTAAGTGCTTGGAAGTAATAAATATAACTAACAAACAGACATACGTACAACCAGGTCCAGGTCGACTGTAAGTTGTTATGTACGTGGCACATAACAGAACACAGCCTTACGCAAAACAATGCAATTGAGAGATGTTTCGTTTGGCTCATTACCAGCAAAGCCAGTGGGAGAGTCCTGGATGCTTTCGTAAAACAATTCCTCATTCCACAGCCGCTCACAACAGGTCTTAAGACAAGACAGCTATTGAGAGAAGACAATGCACCTTTCATCACAGACTATCCCCCCCCCCCCCCGCCCGAGCTTCTCTAAATTAGTTTTTGGCTTCTTCCTTGGCACAAGCCCATCTCAGATTCCTACCTCGGTCAGGTGTCAGCAGCTGTTACGACACTGAGGAGACGAAATGGAAGAGGCCTGAGCCATTAAACACACTTGTCACCACAACTTATTCCACACAGGCACCAGGCACTAGGCAGAACCCAATGCCAATACACGCCATAGCATTTTATAATTTGGTTCACCAAGTTAACACAACATAACATTTTATTATTTGGTTTACCTAGTTGACACACCATAAATTTGAATCCAAGTGACATTCATTCTAACTGAGCTACTCTGCCAGCCTGATAACTCCTGCGGATATACATATTATAGACAAAAGTATTAGGCTTCACCTCTTAATCAATGAATTCAGGTGTTTCAGTCAGTCCCATTGCCACAGGTGTATAAAATCAAGCACCTAGCCATTCAGTCTGCCTTAACAAACATTTGTGAAAGAATGGGTCGTTCTATAGAGCTCACTGAATTTGAGCGTGGTACTGTAATAGGATGCCACCGTTGCAACAAGTCAGTTCGTGAAATTTCTTCCCTCCTAGATATTCCATAATCAACTGTAAGCGGTATTATTGCAAAGTGGAAGCGTTTGAGAACCACAGCAACTCAGCCACAGAAGTGGCAGATCACGTAAAGTTACAGAGCGGGGTTGCCGAGTGCTGAGGCACATAGCGCGTAACGGTCGCCAACGCTCTGCTGACTCAGTAACTGCAGAGTTCCAAACCTCCTCTGGAATTAACATCAGCACAAAAACTGTGTTCTGGGAGCTTCATGGCATGGGTTTCCATGGTCGAGCAGCTGTATGCAAGCCTTACATCACCAAGCTCAATGCCAAGCGTTGGATGGAGTGGTGTAAAGCACGCCGCCACTGGACTCTGGAGCAGTGGAAACGTGTTCTGTGGAGTGACGAATCACGCTTCTCTATCTGGTAGTCTGATGGATGAGTCTGGGTTTGGGGAATGCCAGGAGAAAGTTTTCTTGCCTGACTGCATTGTGCCAACTGTTTAGTTTGGTGGATGAGGGATAATGCTATGGGGCTGTTTTTCTGGGGTTGGCCGAGGCCCCTTAGTTCCACTGAAGGGAAACGTTAAAGCCTCAGCTTACCAAGACATTTTGGAAAATTCTATGCTTTCAACTTTGTGGAAACAGTTTGGGGAAGGTCCTTTTCTGTTCTGTTTCCCTCTATTTATATATATTTTCCGATAGAATGTAGTACCACTGTTAACCAGATGTCAAAGTGACCTCTATAGCAGGTGCAATAGGAATGTAATTTAATTGAATATATTTTGTCCAGCTACCTTTCCATATAATAAAAAAAAAAGATAAAACTAATTCATTA
This sequence comes from Hiodon alosoides, assembly GCA_025775065.1. Lineage (NCBI taxonomy): Eukaryota > Metazoa > Chordata > Actinopteri > Hiodontiformes > Hiodontidae > Hiodon > Hiodon alosoides. Next base: position 11,745 of record JAOYSI010003384.1, read on the forward strand.
GTACCACATAACAAACACAACCAAGACTCATGAACACACACACACACAAGGACTTATTGTAGTCTTACAGACACATGTTTATACACAGACAGCAGTTCCTTTCAGTAACGAAAGGTATAAAAATTTTGTTATTTTCTTCCGAAACACTTTAGAATTTTGCTTTCGGGGACGTGCTGATTTATGCTTTTTACGCAGTGCATTCCTTTCAGGATTTCTGTCTGAACAAACATCACTAAATGAACTGTTGAACTAACACCAGAAGATCCTGTGAGGGCATGTCGCAGGTGCAACAGCGATGTAGTCGGCACAGGATGCATTCTGCCACGCCCTGCCAAAGCAGGAGGAGTACTTTCAATGGTCGGCTGCCAGAGATGGCTGGGGATTGGGATAACACTGCATGAACCATACCGACCGCCATCAAGAGGTTTGAGTAACAAGCAGAGAAAGAGCAGGTTTTGACTGACCCGGTGGGCAGGTAGCTGTTGCCGTAGGAGACCCGGGCACTCACTTGGCCGCTGTTTGCTGATTCGTACAACACTACACCGCACTTCAGCCCAGGAACACTCCCTAAACCAGGGTCGGCCTCAAGCACCTGTGTGGTTTCCTAGATGAAAGCACTAAAAAATCTGGGTTGTACTTTGTGTATTTTTCCCAGTTTGTCATATTTTATGAAAAGTCGCTGTTTGGTTACATTTTTTGTCTTGCTGTGCTTAGCTTGCTATTGATTATCAGTTCAAAGGCTTAAAAGCAAGCTTTGTAGGTTTTGTAACGTCACTTCATTTCTGTCGTGTAAATGAGAAATACAGGTCATAAACAGGCGTCCCTCCTGCCTGTGTCTAATCAATCTTGTGCCACAGATCTCAATTAGCATAGCTGAGCGTTCCAAACACACCAATTTCACAACAACACGGGACATTGCCATCTTTCTGAATCAGAAAAGAAGGTACACACCATTTTCAAGAGCTGAAAGCACACATAGGAAATGACTGCATAAAATATATTTTTTATCGATAGCATTCTCTATAGTGTAGTTTTAATGACTTTTACGATACAAGCGATAACCATCTTCTGTATTATTGCTGAATGCATGTAATGATTTGAATTGTACAGTAATAACAGTACTCTACTTCGTTGCTGATTTGCCCCCCCACTGTATGCATGATAATACTTTACCAAATGTTTTTATCCTAAATGTATAAAAACCTGTTTAAAAAATTACAATATATTTTTTTTTAAATGAAACACAATACCTTTCTTAGTTCCATTCTTCAGGCTGTTTGATTTTCAACGGCTATTCTGCCTCCCACACGGAAGATTGTGGAGAACCTGAGGACCCAAAGTAGACAAAACCAGTCAGGACCATTTCAACAATGCTGGTCAGGGGCAGCCAACAATATTATTTAACTCTGGGAAACCCGAAAAAAGTATCTGAACACCGTCATCAGACCAGCCGACGTTTCACCACCTGGGGGTGCTGTTTTCTTTTAGCCAGTCTGAATTTTTAGCCCAGGTGTTTGGGCTCTTCTTGGAATCCCCCAATGCTTTAGCCCTCATTTAGCGTTAAAGGTAAACAAGACTAAATTCTCAGGGTAAATACAAAGGCACATTCTATGTTAAATAAATGTATCATTGTTATGAGAGAAGGCGATGCAAGGTCCTGACCAAATAAACACTCAGTGGCCAGTTTATTAGGTACTCCCATCCAGTACCGGCTCAGAAGCAGAAGCCCCTTTGACTCTGAACTGCCTGAATTTTTGGGGGCGTGGCTTCTACAAGGTGTCAGAAATGTTCCACGCAGATGCTGCAGATTGGACGGCATTACATTCATGCCACGAACATGAGGTCTTCGGCCACTCAAGTAAACTGAACTCGTCTTGTTCCTAGATCCGTTCTGAGACAACATGTGCTTTGTGACATGGCGCAATATCCTGCTGGAAGTATCAATGTGACAAAGGGTGAACTGTAGCCATGAAGGGTCAGTCCGAAACCTATGAAAATTCGTCTTCGCTCACGTGGTACAGTAAACTTGAATCAGTCCTTCGGTCAAAATTTATTCCAGAAGAAACATAGCGTGTTCAATGCCTTGACCATTGACCACAGTAAGCTTTTGTCGAGCAGTTAGCCCTCAGTGCAGGTCGAAGTTTCGTTCTCTCTCTCTCAGTCCCATCCAACACACAACGGCACAGCAATCACATTGAACCTCTCCATATGCGCAAGGCCATGAAAATTTTTTTCAGAGAACCCACCTTCACCAGCCCTCACCCTCAAATCACCCACCTTCCCCACATCTGACATTAGGCTAACTCTGATTTCTCAAAGGAGCTAGCTCACTGCAAAACATACATTGCTCCCATTAAAAGTTATGGCTACTTTGATTTTGATGTGGGCAATTTAACAAGCGTCCCATAAACATGTTCTTTCTTTCACTGGGAGAAGTTTTTCTTATTCGTTTTCTTTTAATTACTTGGAAAGTACTTAAAAGGAAAAGTCCAAACACATGTGATCCAGCTGCCAGGAGTCACAAGGAATAATTCACTACAGTTTTTAGAAAGCATTACCTATGCTGAGCAATCAGGATTTTTTTTACATAAATGTATGGGTAAAAGCAACGTTAATAGAGCTTTTAATTAACAACATGCTTCTTTTCCACTAGCGTTGCACTGACAACTATCTGACTGACCAGACGCTCATCAATTAAGTTATAAAATGTAATAATAAATTAATATGCGCAAATGGTTATTCGATATTTATTTTTATATTGCCGTAGTCTAATGGGGAATCGGGAGCGGAAACAAATGTCATCATATCTATCATTTTTTCTTCATTAGTGTGAATTAGATTAACCAAGAGACTGCCACCTAAGACTCTGCCACTCAGAACATACAAAATGTATTTTACTTCTCCTAGGAGACTAATGAATCAAGGTGCTCACCCTAACTTGGTAACAACATGCCAGTGTCTCAGATGAGCTGGGCTTCACCATTTGGAATGTCTGTTTCAGGCTGCAGCAATACAAATCCTTGGCACAAGAGACAGTCGTTTGTCACCAGGCTGTCATAAAACCATGTTTTCTAACCCCCGGGTGTTTATGCGTCCACTTTAAACAATAAAACCCACTTTAAAGTGTGTGGTTCATTTATCCCAGCATTCGTTATTTGTCTTGGACCATTGTCTTTGAGACCTTACATGCCCTTTTGATTACAAGCATGACACTAGCGTTCTAAACAGCATTGGATGAGGCCAATTTTTTTTTTCAATATTTAAGAAAAGAAAAAAAAATTTGGGCTGTATACCGAAGAAGAAAAATGTATGGCTGTACATATGTTTTCATTCAGACTAATGGAGCAAGTTTCAATGATCAAATCAATTACATTATTTTGAAACCAGAGCCAACGATTTAAGAGCCAGTTAGTCTGTCGTTCATTATGATGAGTTCACCTATAACTATCTGGCATGTATAGTGTGGAGTATTAGTTTATAGTGCAGAACATTAACCATTGAGGGCTGTCAGTAAAACTTCAGATGGGACACAACTGTCTTTCCCTGAATAATCTACCTCAATTGAACCAGCGCTGTACATGGGTTACATAGGCATATTTCTTAAATACTAGATGGATGAAAGACTCTTTAGGTGACAGAGTCAGCTTAATAAAACATAGTAACATTTTACCTTTCCAAGTGTAACAGAATAGGTCTAACCAGCTACCAAGGCAATTGGTTTTAAATATTAAGAAGTTGATTATGGAATTAAACAAATAGCTTTAAGGTTCGGAAACATCCGTAGGAATCAAACCTATGTTTAAATTACCTTACATAATAAATAATAATTTGTTACTGTTCCTAAAGATGGATATATTCATATTTAATGTGCTTAATGAAAGTTCCTGTTATGATCCCCAGACATTAAAATCCATTATTCATATTACTTTGTGTTACACTGCACCTCAACACAGTTGTCCTATGGTAAACCAAATTATCATTTAATCACATCAATCAATCATTACTGGTAATTTAGTTTGCCATATTGTCCGGCATTGACATAAGCATTACTGCAGGTAATTCACTGCCAATGCAACAGCCCCGTGGCTTTGCCTAAAGTAATGTGCTTGTTTTAGTATTTTTATTGAATTAGCCTTGAAGCCATCTCGGCGCAAACCAACAGTAAACTGTGGCTTGCCATAGATACACTAAACGTAAGTATGTTGAATTTAAAACTTTGCTGAAACTGCTCTTGTAAGGCAATGGCAGTGACTTAAATCCACTTATAAATATGCTCCACCAAAAATTGTCTGACAAAATGATTTCGTGACTGATAGTTGCTTTCGTAAATTTGGCTGTTAAACAAAACGATAGCAAAGTAGCTAACATTTCCACAATTTAATATGATGTGTCAGAAAACGACGTAGGTTAACGGATACTCAAAACCTCAATAAATATATTTAGCTTCAAATGTTTAAACAAACCCTTTAAAACGACTGAAAACACTTTGTGGACTGAACATTTCGGCTGCGGCAGAACTAAAATTGTCACCTTCCTTTTTAGAGGAGGCAAGGCAGTGTCCCAAATGAAGATGAAGTGGAGCCCAAACACAGCGGCGTTTTATCGGACTGTGTAGCACAAAACGACCCAAAAACATATTCGAGTGACAATCGTTTTAAACTTATTTTTAAAACCTACCTGTCCTTTCGGGCATTTTCAAATGACAGCGAATGAATCGTCTCAGGGGTTCTACCACATGAAAATCAGCCTCGCGCGTAAACGGTGCCATTCCGCAACCCTTGCTTCTATCTAAATGTGGGTTAAATCCACTTTGGAATCGTATTGCGTGCTTCTGAAAATGTTCTTATTATTATATTAAAATGTTTATTAAAATGTTAATATAATAATAAAAATTATGTGTTTGAAATGTAAAAAAAAACCAGCTCTTACTTGTGACAAATTCGAATTAATTAGACGTTATTTGTATTGTCTTGCAAAGCAAAAATCAGGTCTTTTTAAAAAAAAAAATCAACATCAGAAAATTAACTTTCCATGTTTACAATTAAAACAAACAAACACAAAAGTTACTATATATATTGTCACCATGTAATAAAACAACACACGTGTAATTAACATCATCCATCCATCCAGTTTCGAAACCGCTTATCCTGGTCAGGGTCGTTGACAGCCCCATGCCTACCGGAGCCGAGAGAGGTTATTTGCTTCCAGAAGGAGACGAATATGTATTCTAATTGCTATTCTTCTGAAAGATGCTGGGTAATGCAGCAACATCTTGTTAACTACATATAAATATCACATGTGATGGGATCGCACTTCTGAGATATTATAAACATATAATAATAATAATGGAATTTGATGTGAAGATAACCACTGAAGCTCAGTTCAACTGAGTGCACAGCAATTTATAAAGCAAGCTAATTTAGAGGGTCGTAAATAAACAAGATCCAATGTACATCAGGGGCCTTCTGGTTAATATATGGCACTTGTAACCCGGAGGCTTCAGAGTCACAAACATGCAACTTCTGTTCACCATTTAAAAGGGACTTGTCCTGAAATGCTTCATTAAATATCCAACTGTCTACATTGGTTAAATATTCAATTGTAAGATACACAAATAGCTCTGGATAAAGTTATTTGTAAAGCAAATGTTACCCATGGCTTGGTTTTTATTATTATTTATGACTGAACAGTTTTTGCCACGTCTTTCAAATTATATTAATTTTAAGTTGTATGTTTATATACAAGTGTGAATTTACAGCTACTGTTCTGACTTAGTAACTATATATATATATATATATAGAAAAATAGCTCAAATATTTTCACATACTATAAATAAAAGGGTAGAACACACTGTTCCTAGGGTGCCAGGACCCTGTACTTTATACTTTATATTTATATACTTTTATATATATCTCTTAAAATGGTAGCATATATTAACCTATATGAATTTATCATAAACAATTCGCGTATTACCAAAATAAATATCTTTGCACATTCTTTCTTTGTCAGTTCAACACTCAACCAGCAAACAACATATTGCCATTTCTTTTCTCTGTCCTTAAAAAGTATTTGCTGGTAAAACGCTGAACTTGGACAAAAGGTGTGTCCGACCTCATTCAACAGGGCATTTCCTTTTCTGAGAAATGAAAAAATCAAACAGCATAGTGTATAGCTCTTCCTTCGTCATTTTGCTGTGGATGACGTTTGTGGAGAGCTCATCAAACATGACCTCGTTTACAGAGATGCCAAAGTCGTACAACTTCATCAGACACTCAAGTATCAAGTCTCTCAGGTCGTCAGATGACAGGTCACTGCACAGGGCATATCCAATGGGAAGCTTTAGGTTTCCATTCACGGCGACCAGCAGGAACGCCAAGGCCTGGCTCGAGTTTTCTTTGGCAGGATCATTGCCGACAGGCTCCTCCAGCACCACTTCATCGTCTTCGTCCAGGCTGTCCCAGTCAAGACCATCCCCGATGTCCCCCCCGTTTACCCGTAGGTGAAACTGTCCAGCGCCCCGGAGGGAGTAGCCGCAGAGCCAACTGAAAACCTCCCGTGGGAAGGGCTGGCTCTCAACCATGTTCGCCCACTCCATCAAGACTGCCGGTCGTGGGAGATCTAGGTGTTTCGCCACGAACCGGTAGGCCTCTGGAGCATGGAAGCTCAAGGTGAGGCAGAAATGCCTGGCCGTAAAGCTGTAGAAGCGATGGTGGGCGGCAGACCGGGACTGGATCTTCAGCTCTTTCCTGAGGGTCGCCAGGTCAATACTGCTCAGGGTGCTCTCCACTGCGTCCGAGACCGAGCCAGATGCAAGGTACTTCTTCCTCCTCAGGCAGGACACCAGGTCCCTCATCTCAGACCACTGCAAACCTATCCTGCGCTCACGTTGTTGGCTGATTTTCAGCCTCTTTCGAGCCAACTCCAGTTGTCGCTGTAGCTCACAAATCTTCTCCTTGGCCACCGACATGCTCAGGAGGCAGTAGTTGTGATCTTCATACACGTCAACTGGACAGACAAACTCCTCCACCGGAGCAGGGTTAAGGTTTGCAACTTTCTTGTTGTTTACATTCTCCGGAGAACTAAGCATCTGCCAGAGGGAGTGAAGGGAAAAGACACCAAGACGGCAGAGTGGTTAAAAGGGCAGAGATGGTGCTATTCAGAAAGGACATGTTATACAGACATGCAGATCATTTCACATGGTAAACCTCTCTGGGTAATTCCACAAAGTATGTATACCTCTTTGTGTCTCTGTCCTGGGAAGTTAAACACTGTGGGTACTGCATCCTCCCTGAGTCTCACAGTTTGGCCAGTGCGGTCAAAGCAGGATGGTTCAAAGTGGTCGGAGCACAGGAAAGTATAGAGAGAGGGAGTGAAATTCACCCTCTTAACACGCTGGATCCACAATGCCCTCCTCTCTTTATTCAAGGGAAACCTAAGCAACCAAAGGTTCAGACAGACCAATCAAGAATAAATAAATAACTTTCTTTAAGTGTTAAGTACCCAATAAGGGAAAGCTACTTGAGTCCCAGATGGGGAAAAATATACCACCCACACATGCATTCACTCATTACTGCTGCCGCCATATACTTAACGGAAGTAAGCGCAGCCAGATAACTCTTTCAGATGCGCTCAGGCATCTTCATACGATCTACCGGTACGTCAAGTTCGTCCATGATTGTTCTCCGAAGTTTCTCGCTGGCTACTACTAGAGAAGACATGGTGTGTTAATATTTTGTTTGTTTTATTTTTATAATTTATAAACAACCCGCATTTTAATGCATGGTAGCCTCTGGTTTACAGCTTAATAATACACTAGTTTGCCTTTTCATGTGAGATTTTAACGCTCGCTGTTCGTATTTCGAGAATCTGTTTTGTGTTTCTTATCTGTATTAAGCTATATGAGACTTCTGGCATTGCTCTAGTGACAACCATAACGCCCCGCTGAGGGACGCATGGTACTGCACCTTATGCACAGGTCTCTTTACTAACTACTAGCAGATTTTCTTCCGTAACTACGCCTCCTGTCTACTGCGGGTAGGTATCACGCAAGAGTATAACCGCAAGGCAGGATACACACATGATTCTACCCCAGTGCATCTCAGGACTGGAGGCAAACAGGCAAATACAGCGAACACAGGGATAACTTGCAAAATCCACACAGACAGCGACCCGAGCCGGACTATGTTTCCGTATGTGTATAGCCAGTATTTAAGTATATTAACAGCAGTCTTGCTTTATTAACGTACCTGTGAAACGTTACACCACAATCTTTAGTCCTGACGTTTGTACAACCGTTTGCCGAGCAACTGGTTGGCATATTTAAAACCATGAATTAAGTTACTCAATATTTTCAAGTCTCTTCACTAAGATGGCAGAAAATTGCTTCAACTGGAATTTGTTGAGCCTTTATAATTATTCGGCTTCGTTTTATCCCTGCCCTCTCCCAACAGTTAAGTCATGTGCGCAAGTGGACATTCTTGACATATATTTCTAAATATAACATAATCTCATCATAATTTGTAGGGATAACAAGCCTTTTAAGTCTTTCTTATCATTGTTATTATCGGCCTCTTCCTTGTTTAAACGTCGCCACAATAAAACGCAATACTAATACTCAATTCTTATTGGTTAATTTATCGCCAACCCTCGCTTCCGGACACCACAGTTGTCGCACGTGGGTTGTGTATTTGTACTGACGATGGGGAAAAGAAGGCAGAAAAGTCAAATTTATAGCAACTTAACTAAGAAACAGAAAAAACATCTGAAGGAATTCGGAGAACAGCATCCTTTCCACGACAAGTAAGATCGGTTTGAGACTTATGCGTTTAGTTTCGCAGTTTTTATCAGCTAACCTATAGTGTGTACTCCATGCGCAGTTAGTAGTCGGAGATAAGTAGTCAACAATACTTACATGAAAAAATCAAAAGCAGTCAAATATAAAATAATATTGTTTAACTTTGCTTCGTGTTCATTTTATTCCAATTGTTGTTCCCAGCGTGAATGAAAAGGACGAAAAAACACAAATACTGAGTCTGGTGAGTATTCCTAGCAATGTAAATACCGATATATATTTGAACCTACTGGGAGTATTATGGAACCCGTTACTGAGTTAAGTTTAAATGGTTCAGAGCAAGAAAAATCGCCGGATCGAATATTTCGTTTTTTCTTATCGGTTGATCTGAAACCGACTAATTCATGAAACTATTACAGCAACGATCTGCACGAGTCAAAGCCTACATTTAAACCGTTGTGCTGGCATAACTGTACCTTCCATTGCCGTGTAAACGTTGTCTTTCTATTGCAGCAGCCGGACAGCCCTGAGCAATCCGGTGCGGAGAGTGACGAGGAAAGCGAGTCAGAACAGACATCGGCCTATCAAAAACTTCTGTCAACGTTGCACCAGGCAGCCGATGAAGAAGAGGAGAGCTATGACGAAGATTGTGAAAATGAGACCGATGAAGAGAAAGAACAGTCCGAAGCAGGTGAGGCACATGGGGCTCGAATTATTATTATTATTATTGTTGTTAAAAATATTATATTTGAATACTAATCAATATTTCCTAAACTATATGTGTAATATCCCGGTAGCACTTTAGTTAAAGCCAATGGATCCGATTACATGAACATTTACAATTCTGAAGATAAATTCCTGCATGTGTATGCAAGGTGCTAGAGACCTGCATGTGTACGCAAGGTCTAGAGAAAGTCAGCCTGTGTTTAGAATTTCTGGGCTCTTCTAGCCACTGGTTAAATTAATCTTTCAACGTCTATGCCTTCTCACATAGAGGAAGTGAGTGAGGAGGAGGATGAAGAGGAAGAAGAAGAGGAAGTCAAGGGATGCATTAAGGATATCCCAGAAGAGCAGGGTTTGGGGGAGGAGATGACGGAGGAAGAGGGTGGTGCCCCCGGGGAAGCCACTGCAGAGGAATTTACAGACAAGGAGCACGAGTCACAGTTCAGCTTGGAGACCAACTTCCTGGTGGAAGGGGAAACGGAGGCCTCTGGCAGCTCGATGCCACAGAAGGACGCTGGCGGTAAGGGACAATTCACCATATAGCGAATCTCTGACTGTTAAACGCTTATGGTCTCTGTATACAGTCTCTTTTTGCAGTATGGGTCTCCTTATGTGTCACGTGCTAAACGGTGTCCATGGCTTTGGCAGACACCTTCGTACAGCATCTGAACACCGAGCTTAGTGAACAGGAAGTGAAAACTCTCTCAGCTGGCGCAAAGACCAGGACCCAGGCCAAGGTAAACGGGCAGGAGGCTGTAATTCTTTCTTTAATTTATTTCAGCTCTGTAGCGGCTTAGAGATCAGACTTGTAACCAAAAGGTAGCTTGTTCAACTTCAGTAAACACGAAGCTGTATTAATAAGTACAATGTTAAATTCAAAGCCATGTTAGTTGCTCTGTGAAAGAGTTTCTGCTAAGATAAGATGTTAAATGACCTGCAGCTTTCCTGGTCGGATTCCTTGCTGATGTGTAGGGATGTTGCAATGTGGCTTACGTCTTTCCTACTTTACCCTTTGTTGCAGTGGCCAAGGCTTGGGAACCTGCTTTGCAGCTCACCTTTGGAGAAGTTCAGTTCTGTTTCCTTGGAGACAAGCCTGAGCCTCCACAGGATCCTGGAGACCAACTGGGCAGCGGTAAACAAGGCCTTCCTCCCCCAGGGATTTTCCCAGGATGCCAGCCCGCTGCAGCAGGAGCTGCTCAGCATCATGGGCTCCTACAAGGACGTCTACTTCCCAGAGAGCTCACCTGTGGCCGAGGGGCGTGAGGTGCGGAGCGCGTACTGTTTGCATGTCCTCAACCACGTGCTGAAGGCCAACTCCTGTGTGTTGGCTCACAATGCAGAGCTCAAAAAGCACCAGCCTGGACAGGACCCCCAGGACGAGCCCAGGGACCAGGGACTAACCCGGCCCAAGGTAAGCATAAATCCCAACATCTGATCTCGAGTACCCTGCAGGCAACGTCTGTGGTCTCTTGTGGTGGCTTGTCCTGGTTCTCTATCAGGGTGTCTCGAGACTTCATTGCCGACTGTAAGGACTAGAGCCAAACCGCGGCAGACCACCTCAGTAGTACTAGTACGTACGTTTGAAAGTCTGTATTTCCTCTGTCCCTACAACAGGTGTTGATTTTGGTACCGTTCCGGGACGGCGCTCTGCAGGTGGTTCAGATCCTCTGCAGCCTGCTGGAGCCTAAGGGGAAGAAGATGGAAGTAAGCAACAAGAAGCGGTTTAAGGATGAGTTTGGGGAGGAACCGGGGGACCGGCCACCCAACCTCAACAGACCCGAAGACTATCACGCCACCTTCTCTGGAAATGTCGACGACCACTTCAGGATAGGTGGGTTTTTAAAAACGTCTCCTCGTCACTCACTTAACAAGGGAACCTCACTGCTGCTGGATTAGCGTGGCACGTTGTTTCTCATTGTATTTCTTTTTTAAAGAGATGTGTCGGATTTATTGATTGGTTTTCCCTGTCGTACCTGAAGTATACCCAGGCTGAATGTGTTCTGCCGTGCGCCCCTGTGCATACACCCCGTCCTCTCTGACGCTCTCTCCCACCCACACAGGCCTGTCTATCCTGCGTCGCAGTGTGCGCCTCTACGCCCCCTTCTACTCGTCTGACATCATCATCGCCTCTCCTCTGGGCTTGCGCACTTTGCTTGGGGCAGAGGGAGAGTCCAAGAGAGACTTTGACTTCCTCTCCTCCATTGAGCTGCTGGTGGTGGACCAGGCCGACGTCTTCCTCATGCAGAACTGGGAGCACGTGCTGGTAGGGTCCTTGTCACATGACTCTCCCCACAGGTCAGGAGGTTCACTGCCACTCAGACCCGCTTTTCTGGTCTGATGTGTGTTTGTTGTGCAGATTGGCTATTAGTGGGCAAGATGGCCTTGATTAAACCCACTCAAATCTCCAAATTAGAACGAAGAGTTGGTCTCATTAGCTGGCTTTTAGGCCTACACAGGATTTTATTTGTTATTCCAGTTAAGGAAATTTAACTTTATATATTATGTCAACTGTGTACTGAGTGGATTTGTTTTAAAAGCAAAAAATCGGTCAATGAGCACCTTTGCCAATCTCTTCTCTCTATCTGTTTCAGCATGTGATGCAGCACCTGAACCTGCAGCCCCTCGACTCCCACGGCGTGGACTTCTCCAGGGTGCGCATGTGGAACCTCAACAACTGGGCGCGGCACTACCGTCAGACCCTGGTGTTCAGTGCCATCCAGGACCCCCAGATAAACAACATCCTCTCCAAGCACTGCTTGAACTATAGAGGCCAGGTCAGTCCTCTACAGGCCCTGATTGGTAAAAGCACAACCCACAGTGCCCAAACATGAAAGCAATATAGGCGAGTACGTGCACCATTGGAAACTTAGGATGTGCTATTGTGATTAGACATTGGCCTGGACTAAAAGTGCATGATGATTGGCAAATTATGACCCCTGTTTACAAGTTTAATATTTCTGATAAATTCTTATTTAGGTTGCTGTGAAGAATTTGCCTAAAACTGGCTCGATATGCCAGGTCCTGGTCCAGTTGCCCCATGTCTTCCAGCAACTGAGTTCAGACAGCTTCATGGATCAGGATGCCAGGTACTGTGTGCAATACTCCATTTTGAACACTAGATGGCATTAACAGCATTAACTCTGAATAATTTCACATAGTTCTTAATTTAGTTCAATGTATGCATAACGTGCCTTTCAAAATGCGGGATGTTAAAGTACAGATATTTTCTAGGCAATTGTAGTTGAATAAACACAACTGATGATATACGTTACATACACGACAGCACTTTCAGTGGGTATGGTTATTATGGCATGTAAGTGTGATGGTGAACGTAACCCTGAGCGACCGTGCATCCCGCAGGTTCCAGTTCTTCGTGGACAAGGTCCTGCCCCAGTACCGGGACGCAGTCATGTCCCACACCCTCATCTATGTGCCCTCCTACTTCGACTACGTCCGCCTGCGAAACTACCTGAAGAAGGAGGAGATCAACTTTGCCAGCATCAGTGAATACTCCAAGAAGTCCGAGGTCTCCCGAGCCAGACACTTCTTCCATAAGGGAGACACGCAGTTCCTACTCTTCACCGAGCGCTTTCACTTCTACAAGAGGTGAGGAGGAAACATTCAGGGTCTCCTTGCACAGCCCGTTGGTTTAGTTTTTTGTTGCTACCCTGACAGCACTATGTCATGCAGTCTGAGCAGAGCTGTAGGATAGACTTGGGAAGAACTGCATTTACAACAGGGTTGGGTTTTACTTATTCTCGTCTCTCTCTAGCTGTGTCGCAGTCCTCAAGCATTATAGCATTCTCACGTGTCCACACTGGCTGCGTTGCACCATTCTCACGTGTCCACACTGGCTGGACTGCGCCATTCTCACGTGTCCACACGGGCTGCGTTTCGCCATTCTCGCGTGTCCACACGGGCTGCGTTTCGCCATTCTCGCATGTCCAAACGGGCTGGGCTGCGCCATTCTCGCGTGTCCACACGGGCTGGGCTGCGCCATTCTCCCGTGTCCACACGGGCTGCGTTTCGCCATTCTCGCGTGTCCACACGGGCTGCGTTTCGCCATTCTCGCGTGTCCACACTGGCTGCGTTGCAGTATTCTCGCGTGTCCACACTGGTTGCGTTGCAGTATTCTCGCTTGTCCACACGGGCTGCGTTGCGCCATTCTCGCGTGTCCACACGGGCTGCGTTGCGCCATTCTCGCGTGTCCTCACGGGCTGCGTTGCGCCATTCTCGCGTGTCCACATGGGCTGCGCCATTTTCACGTGTCCACACGGGCTGCGTTGCGCCATTCTCGCGTGTCCACACGGGCTGCGAGTCTCGGGCAGCTCTCACTCATCACGGTTAAATTCTCTCCCCCCTCCTCTCAGCTCAACACACTTCCAGTCAGGCTTTTCCAACCCCACAGATTGCCCAATGTGACTAACTCGGTACTGTTTAACCAATGGCATGGCCCCATATCAGCAGATGTAGCCCTCATCGCACGTCCCAAAGCGTCCTCCGATTGCCTTCTCATGTAGGGTGTCGAGTAGTCCGTCAGTCCGTCCGTCCCTTCCCTCTCCGCTCAGGTACACCATCAAGGGGATCCGGAACCTGATCTTCTACGCGCTGCCCACCTACGCGCATTTCTACAGCGAGGTGTGTAACATGCTGCGAGCGACCGGCGCTGGCGAGGAGGCCAGCTGGACCTGCACCACCCTCTACACGCGCTACGACGGCCAGCGGGTGGCGGCAGTGGTGGGGGCAGAGCGCGCCGCGCAGATGCTGCAGTCCGCCAAGTCCGTCCACCTGTTCGTCACCGGGGGAGACGGGGCCCCATGACCGCGGGGGTCGGGGTCACCTTGAGACCGACGCTGTCCACGGAGAGGGGTGGAAGTCCAGGTGTGATGTGGGATTAAATGGGCCGATAGAACCCAGCTGGTTCTAAGTGTTGGACATGAGCGGGTTCCTGCTAAAGAAACAAGAAGATGATGGGTGTTTGTTCTGAATACCTGACTATTACATTACACTAAGTGTATTTTGCATTCTCAAAGTCAGTGTTTAGAGACTTCACAGTACAGTATTATTATTAAACCTTACTTTGTATACACTGTGTGTTGTCAATCAATGTTTGATGGTTTATGAGTATAATTGGGCCCGATGAACGTTGAGTAAGGGGTTTGGGCTGAGAAGGACTGCGGCTATCTGATTACTTAGGACACAGTTACCTACTGACACAAATATGCCTCCTCTCTCCGAGCCTTGAGGAAGCATTGGATTGGTTGTGTTCATCACCTGTCACTTTACCCTCATTTAACCAGCCTACACCTTGGTCCCCCCTTGCAGGAATTCTTGTCAATGTAATCTGCTGTCTTTTTGTAAAATTTGTAACCCCTAATTATAAAAATTTGCCCCAATTCTGAATTTCCGGTTGTGCTAGTGCATCTCGGCTGGGCACCATGACTCCCGCCGGCGTCGGGATGGGGAGGAAGTAGAACCGGGCTCCCCCAAATGAGAAACCAGAGTCAATGAGCTCCACACAGACGGGGGCCACTGGATATTAGTCTGTGGAAAGGTGTTTTGGCTGCCTGTACCATATGAGTTAAAACGGATTCCTGCACAGACCTGAACATCTGTCTGTCGCGGTCTGTATCTTGGCCTCTCTGGCTTCCCGCACTGCATTCTGCACTGAGCATATGGACCTTTCGTGTGTGGGCTTGTACGTTTCCTTGGCAGACGTTCACTGTGGACATGTAGCATGTAGCATGATCTGGCCGGGCTCAGTTGTGCGCCTGTCTCTCATTTCCCTTTAAACGGGCACGCAGGACACTTCCTAGCGCTGCCTCCATCTCATTCGTCTTCCTTCGCCCACCTTAGCGTGGTGACATTTGATCGATGTGTATATTGATGTGGAGGTGGGCCTGGGCTCAGTAATATTATTGGCTCGGCTGTAAATCACTCGGAACTGGTGGCAGTTCCTTATTGGGCCTAAATGGGAGAAAATACTGGAGATTGCAGAGACTCTGCTTGTTTCCTTTCAAGGGCCTGTGCAGAAAGGACCACGTTAACGAGGCGTCTTTAGTTATGCCCGTCCCGTCCCTGGCGCTTCATGCATGCTCCTGTTGTATAACGAACCAGCAAGAGCTGACGTGCAAAAGTGTTTTTGAATTCTCGGCAGAAGACAGTTGTTCGTTGTTTGAATGTGTAGAAGAAGAGAGCGATTCAACCTCAGTTGTTACCTTCAGCGCCTGGGCTGATTTGGTCTGACAGTACGTGTGGGGCTTGTCCGTACTTGCAGGATCGCGAAAACCACCCAACGGAGACCGGATTAAAAGAAAACACTTTGTTTTATTTTTGGGTTTAAAAAAAATAAAAATAAGGGGGACAGGAGAAAGCCAAGGTAAATAAAAATAACAGTGAAAAAAGGTCAGTAGCCAAAACAGGTCATCATAACCAACAGGCTCTGAGCACAAGCCAGGTCATCTGACATAAATAGGTCAAAATCCAAAAAACCTCTCTCTAATGAAATTCAAACAAGCTCCAAACACCCTTTGCTCTTCCCCTTCAGGTAAAGGCCCTGACTAAACAATCTAGCAGCCTTTTGTTGCATCCCTGGTAAATCATTACCTTCGGCTGTGCTAATTACTCAGCTGAGGACTGTCAATGCCCGGTTTGTCTGTCTGGTCTTAAAGGGGCGGGTCACAGTTTCACGACCCACTGTTTTGCCAACACGGCATAAACCAGGTGCATCGTTAACTTCAAGAGCCATTCAAGCAATTAGGATTAAACTGCATGGCGTCTAGCATTACTGTCGTGGCTTTACCGGAGTATTATGTCGGGTACTTCGTTTGGGGGCTGTCGTCCCAGTGAGTTTGCTCTGCCTGACTTGTAAGCCAGAAAAAGGAAATGGGGATAGCAATTAAAACTAATAATAATTTAAGTCAGAACTTATTGTGGATAGATGCAGGATTTTTTTATTTTAATATTCTTAGGATTCATATGGTAGAACTCGCAGCACAAACACAACTTCCTTACTTATCCAAAGCCATTTTTTAAGTAAAGCATGATTAAGCTGGCTCTTGGAAGAACACTTTGTCACTGGTGCATGACTGCAGACCTTAGTAGAAGATCATAGCGTTTTTATTCTTAATTGCCTAACTGACATTTAACGGATGACAATAGACCTCTGCCTTCCCCCTTTCCAGAACCACCTTCCATGTCGTTATTTTTCCTTTAATGTTATGTAAATGGATTTGTCTCAGCTGTGGAAGTCCAAAGCCTTTAAATGAACACAACTTCCTGCACAGGGACCACAGATTATCAAGGTTCTGTATCAAGTTAGGCTACGAAGTGGTGTTCTGTAAAGCCTTGTCTGTCCAGAACCATTGAAGGTCTCCAGAAATTAACAAAAAACTGAGAATTCCACCGGATTAAGTTTTGAAAAGAATGTCCCTCATTAAAAAATCAGTTTATTCATCTGATCACAGTGTACAACGCGATTGCCCTACATAAGATCCCTACATAAGATATATAAAATATTTCAGTAACACTCAATGTGTGATCCGACTGCCTGTGCCAAAGATTGACAACTTCCTTTGGCTATAGGCCCGTGTAGCTCTGTATTACTAAACAAAGCTCAGAAATAAGGCAGCGTTTCCAAGGCTGGGTGGTGGCAGGACCTGCAGTGGCTGTAGGAAGGGACAGCTGCTTCAGACAGCCGGTATTGCAGCTGTGTTACTGCGCCGACTGGTTTCCAGAGTCTGTCTGTCAGATGCCAGTGTATCAGCCCAAGCAATGCGACCTTTTTTTCACCGTCAAACCGGGACGCTCAACAATGGGATGTCCCATTTAACCCTCGGCCAACTGTGAAAATGGTGACGCAGAGATGCAGTTGGAGCACAGCCTCGCCTCGTTGCAGGCCAAGGTGGCTGGTTTTTTGCCTGTCGACCGGCAGCGACCCGGGTCCCAGCCTCGGGGTCTACCGATCCCATTACCGCCGGTGCCGCTGAGCAGGGGGCCGGTAAGCCAGCGAATCCTTTCCCCATCTGCTCCCAGTGATGTCATAGGAGACATCGAGGTTCTGTTATCTCCTTTGTTCAGCACGTCTGCTCAGTAACCGTCTATGCACTCAATAGCAGCTCTTGACCCAAGCGTTTTTCGTTTAGCGTACACCGTATCTGTATCTGGTGTTTAACATATAACGTACCGTCTCTGGCATGTCCAGCTAAACACATTCCCTGGGTTTCATATTTCCGATGCACAACACAAGGCCTTGTAAAATGCATCTTTTCAGATGTTTGCCAGACCTTGTAATCCCCAATACCCACACACACTCCAGATATTATGGCAAATAAAGATACATGATCTAGTGCTGTACTGCATGGCTTACTCACAATTTTTTACAAGGTTATTATTTTATTTTTATTTACCCTGGCAAGATTTCTTTTTGCCTAGAAGGCTCCTCGTAATATGTACGCAGGTGGGTGTGTCCACAGGGGCAGATTCATTTAGTCATTTCACTCATCTCTGTAGCTTCTCCATCCTCCATCAAGCGTCATTGCTGGTGTAAAATTCACCTCGTTTGTGAAGCTTCCAGCAGCTTGAGAACAAGACACATGCTCCTGAAGTACTGTCGATCACCAAGGCTCATATGTTGTTCCAGAAACTGCGCAGTTTTTTTGTTTTGTTTTTCTAGTTTTGGGCCAGGAGGGTAGAATATGGTCTCCACATCGGTGGTCCACCATCTCGACGGGTTGGTTCATGTTCTGATCTGAGCATCAAATGCACATGGGCACAGAGGGCACCTGGACCCCTGAACACGTGGAACCATACCCTGATCTGTGCTAGTTCAGTCCCTTGACAACACACCTATCTTTCTCGACATCTGCACAGCCAGACACCATGGATTGGCAAAGAATGAAATGGCTAAAACCTTCACTTTCTTACACGTCACCTCACTGCAAAAAAAAAAAAAAAAAAATGCATAAATAAAGATAAATAAAGCTTATTTGTCTTTCCCCAGCTGTGTGCTTGAGAAAAATGCATCACCGAAATTAGGCGAGGGCGGAAAAACCGAGTTAGGCACTAATCTGTGTTAATCATAGTCTTTGTCTCAGCAAATGCTCTCATAGCAATTAAGACGCACTGTGATGTGATCGCAGATTCGTCCACTTGGCACGAGGAGACAGCCGCCCTATGAACCAGTTGGTGAGTTCGTCTGAAGACACCGCTGTGCTTGGTGAAGCCACAAGGATAAAAAAGAAGAGGTCATCTCAGAAGCATTTCGAGCTTCTCCAGGGCATCAGCAACGCACACAAAGTTAATGCTCAGAGGAGGTGCCTGTTGCACTGAAATATGAGCTCAGGGATAGGGGCGACTAGGAAATGCTACGTCTGTCCTGATTCGCCGGCAACTATGTCGTGCAAACCGATGGAAGAACATCAATCTGAACTCCTGGGGCCGGAGAGCTATGTGCAGTTATGTTAGACACCACAGCAGGTCAGACCATCCGCGGCTGTACATGCGTGTGCGCTCTTCGGACATGAAAATACAACACTTAAATTTGCGTCTCTAAAGACTCAACAGCGATGAAGCAATAACAGAGATGATGGAAGCCTTTGATTGGCCAAGAGCTGAAAAGGGATCCTATGTAACTATGGACACAAAGCAAGGGGAGCGAACGCATTGTATATCAACAAGACCCAAACCTCCCCATTCCGCAAACATTAGTATAGGCGCTTCTCCAGACATCTAAGAGCGGAGCCAGCACAACCACAGTCCAATCTCTGTTATTCTCATCCATGGATTTTCTTAGTTTACCAGTGTGTAGGAACTCGTTTCCTTGGCAACCCCTTCCAGTGCCCACACACTGGCGTGGAATGGTGGCTGAAGAGCTGTTGAGAGTAATAATGCCAGCAGGGAACCCATGCAGCCTTCTGATTGGCCGTCTTTAATTTAGCCCCTTCTATTGTCGACCCATGCCAAAATTCACTGATTATCTGAGCACTAAAAAACCCAGTGCTCACAAGGTTGTTGTTTTGTTTTTTTTTGTATTCTTTTCAGACAGCATCTCTGAGATGAGAATTTGTGCTTTTGTCTAATAAAATGATCGAACTGTTAAATACAATGCAGATTTGTGTTTTTTCCTTTTGATAATATGTCTTCACTGACGAACCCTCTCTGGCAACTCCCAATGCAGAATGAAGCACCATGTTTGTCATCAGTTTAGCTATTGGATTCATGGGGCAAGCTGTTATAGAATCTCATTCTCCTAACACTGGCTATAACTGCGATGTCAGCCGCTTTGGCAAACTATTCCCTGGTGCAGTTTTTTCAGTAACATGGTAATCAATATTTGTTAAAGTTCAC
The DNA here is from genome assembly GCA_025775065.1 of Hiodon alosoides. Classification (NCBI taxonomy): domain Eukaryota; kingdom Metazoa; phylum Chordata; class Actinopteri; order Hiodontiformes; family Hiodontidae; genus Hiodon; species Hiodon alosoides. The sequence continues at coordinate 31,606 of JAOYSI010003384.1, forward strand.
TTTGGTCGGTACAGTAAATTAAGTCTATAAACCCCTCGATAGACTGCAAAGCGACGATTAACTACTATGGAGACACAAATCTTCTGACTGAGTTGTAAGAATGCCGGTAAACAGAAGCTTACGCAGAGATCACTGTGCTTTTGCTGTGAAGCCAGTCACTCCAGGAGGTGACGTCAATCAGATACTTCCAGTGTGAGCTTTTTAGCAATTGCCTCGACAACCCAATGGTCTGTTGTAAATCAGCACAGTGGGTCTTTTGTGAGTCGGCAAGCCCTTGCTGCCTGCGAGCTCTCCAGACGATGAGGCTCTTGTGGCCTCCGGGGAAATTGAATCAATGCTTGTCCTCGAGCAGCCGATGAGGAGGACGGTCTGGGTGTGAGAGGGGACAAGGAAGAGGAATAGGCCACTTTTCAATTCAGCAAGGTTGCCGCGGAGACACCTCTCCCTGAGTGGGCTTCAGATCAGTTTCAACCTCCCTGCTGATAGGCCAGGATTGCAGGCATGAGTTCCTGAAAGCTCCTCCCTTCCCAGTGTGCGCTGTGCCGTGTCCGTTGCAGAGACGTCTCTGTCGATGTGACGGTAACACAAGGCCCCATATCGCCCTCCGCTCAGACACTACAGGAGAGACAAGTCTAAGTAGACCCGACGAAAACATCCAGACCCGAGACCCCAGAAGCCAAGCTCCAGTGGAGCAAATCCCAAAACCCAAACCCTGCCAAAGGGTTGTGATGGGTGTCCGAGTTCCGCCTGCTCTGTGTATGTGCGTGTGTGGAAACCCTGCTTTGGAGTGACAAATTGATGCGATGTAATACAAGACCAGATGGCTGACCAAAGCTCCTGAGCTTCAAAGAGATCTGGAAGTGAAAACCCAATCTCCATCGATCCTTTCGGTCCAAAAGCCACTGGGTGTAAACGAGGCTTCCTGGTAGGTGCTTGATTGATTGGGCTCCGCCCGGTGCCGGCCCATTCCAATCCTGAGCAGGTGTCTGAGAATCAGCAGCAGGTCATTTTTTCACCCCTAAGCACTGCCGCAGATTAAAGCCCCTCTGTATCCCCTGGCGGCGGCGGCGGTGATGGAAACTCAGTCTATTTCTATGACGACCGAGATCGCTTTGACAAGCCATGCGGAAAAGGGCTCGCAGCATACCGAACCCCGAATTAGCACAAACAAAAAAACACGGAAGGAAGGCAAATTGGTTTAGTGTTCCACGAGAAACTCATCTCCCTTCTAATGGAGGTGGTCGGGGGTTGCGGGGAGGGGGGTGAGGCTAATTTAGACCTTTTCTTAATTAGAGGGAGTCTGTGAGGATGAGATGAGGGGAAGATAGTAGATCTTGAGCGCACAGCGGCCCTGATCCTGGAAGGCCAAGACTGGACGTGGTTTAAAGCTCTCCAGACTCATTAAGCTAGCTTCATCTTCAAACAGAGGTCAGGAATCCTCCTGGTAAGGGAGAGTTGCATGCCCCTGCGGTTCGGAGAGGGTCAACCCGCTCTCCCGGGGCATCACACACAGACGCTAGCACACAGACAGTGAAGCCTCCCGCTCTCCTTTGTCCCAGCTTGTTAAACAGCGTTGGGCAGCCCAGATAGGAGAGCTCATAGCTCCTCGCTTTAGACTCTCTACCACTATATTTCGCCCACTGTGGCGTGTGCGTATCACGTTTTTAAAGATGAAAGCCAGTGCAGAGACCCGTGCAATGGCCTAGCCAAGATGTTATGCCCTCATCAGCCATCAACCTTCTCTTGCCAGTATACATTATGGGATTCTGCCTCTAGTTAATATGTACAAGGTGTGCGATGAATATGGACATGGAAAGCAGGCTGTGATTAAAGCCAAGATATCGTGATGAAGAACCTGTTGGAGTCTACATGGAGTAGATCCTGGTTTCTCTGGTGTGAGGCATTGTGAAAAACCAGGCGGCCTTACCAGACAGCGCCCCAGTAAAGTACATTAAGCAATTAAGATTTAACATGCACAAGGATGGAAACCAGCCCTCTCTGCTTCTTATTATTCGAACTGGGTTTGTGCAGCTGCTGAACAAAAGAAGTGAACAAAGAGTGAAAGATATTTTTTGCAGTGCTAAAAAGACATAATTAATCATTTAAAATATTTGCCAAAGGCTGTTTTGCAATCAGGGTATATAAAAACCTTTAAACATGAGCGGATTCGTGTCATCGACGCATGAGAGATGCGGCCCTTCGAATTTGGTCTGACGGTGTCCCTGTTTTCGAATGATTTCCGATAATTGCATTTAGCTGATTTGTTTTCAGATATGGCATCTTTAATCCTCATGTTTACCCCACGCAAACTGTCGCAGGCAATCAGCGGTTTGATCGGTCCCCACTTCTGCCCAGGTACGCTCCATCGGTTTTCTCACGCAGTTAATTGGGCAGGAGTGCTGGGAGGAAGAAATGGCATGCCGGGAATAATGACCCGTCTTGTGGTGAGTCACTGTTCATTACGACCGATTTCGCCTGATGAGGAAGCCGCCATACAGTCTCTGGGACTCGGGCCGTGAAAGATTCTTGTGTTTTTAATCGGACACAACGGCAACAAATTTGTGCGATGAAGCCTTCAGGTGTATAAACAGTAGACTACTGAAATCGAAGATGTTTCCCTTTTGAGTTCAAACATCCGCTCTAGGACAGATTCTGACACCACTACACCCAACTGAGCATCTGTTACAGAGAACGTGGTGGCATGCTGTACAAACTCCCAAATCACATGCTCCCCGATCACATGTCTACGCTATGAAGGAAAGTAAAAAAAAAAAAACAATGTTGCAAACTGGGTTCATGTGGATAGTAGCCTCTCTTACCCTTGTGCTTATCTATGAACCTTTGCATTTCTCTTTGTTTCATGCGTAAATCTCGCAAGAGTGAAATCATTCCCTGAAATGGTGACAGGGACACAAGAAGTTGGAGCACCAAAGCCACAAATTGGCCATGAACCAAACACCGTTTCAGGTTCTGCAGTGAAAGTAATCTGACTTTTACATCCTGAGAACTTACATCTCTTTTATTCTAAAAACACAAAACAACAAGATTTTTCAACCTAAATTAAAAAAAACAACTAAATCCCATCACAGACAGATCCTATCTGAATGTGGTCACATTAATTGAACCACACCGTTCTGGCAGAGGGCATGTTCCATGTTGTGGATGTGAAAAAAAAAAAAAAAACCCTGTCGAATCGTTCTACCATAGTAGTACATTGACCAGTTATTTTTTATGCTTTATAGTTATGACCAAATATGTAACAATGCATTGCCTTACCGTTTGATTTACTTAACAGACATATCTGGGTCTAATTACTTAAAACATGCACAATTGGATATTTAATCAGTAAATCCATGTGGTGAGGCTATCTTCCAGGATTTTAACCAACAACCTTCTGAAATATGAAGAAGACTTTTAGATTAGGTTCTAGTGTATTGCTATAGATAAGTCAGTTCAAGTTAAATAAAAATGAATGTAGATTGTGTTATTATTTTTCTTCTTTTCACCTACGTTTGGAATGCTCAATCTTGGTATCACATCTCTGGTCCCTACCAGGGAATCCAGGAGCCGCACACGTTGACAGTGCAGGTGTACGGACGGACGTCGTTAGCTCGCCTACATTTAGGCTGTTAGTCATTTAATACACTTTAATGCAGCTATGCAGGCAACGCAGCCCACAGAGGAGATTCAGGCAGTCTCTGAACAAGGCACCCCTGCCGGCTGCCCTTGGCTTACCGACTGCCAATTGTGCGCCCCCTCTCAGAGACGCCCTGTCACAGTCAGCCATGACATGGTCTGGTTTTGAACCTGCGATTTCTGGCTCAGTGGACTCAGGAGAGAGCCTTCACTGTACCCCTTGGAGCCTCCTTCAGCTTCAACAGTTGGATCTCATTTTTGGGCTCTTTTGAGTTTAAAACTGGGGTAAAATTGGTTCTTTTATTTTCAGTTTCCAACTTATAATGATTACGGAGTGATCAGTATAAAACTCCACACAAAAATTCACTGGCCCACTTTCCCCATACAAATGATTATTAAGTGATTATAAAGTTTAATTGAAATAAAGGACTTGTGATTAATTTATAGAACCGTATTCATGATTTTGTATATTTTGAATAAGTGTAATTCAACAGAAATGTCATTCTTTCATTAGCACAGAAACCTTATCTCTGATAAATGAACATTTAAAAAAAAAAATTTACTTTTAAAATGGCCTATTAAAATGATCATTAGGTTTAATTAATCAAGAGGATAATGGCTTCTTGACTTATGCACACATTATATCTCTATAACTCATAATTACTAATTCAATCCATTCAGGGTGGTTTCGGAAAAAAATGTGTAAAATAGTGTTTTGTAATATATTTTGTCGCATGCAACTTTGGGGATCATCATTAGCATACTCTTTAAAAAAATCTTAGTTATTTAAAAACGTATTTTTATAAAATTATATTTAAAATATATTATGGTAATAAGAGCTGTTTTGCAAAAGGATACGTTGTTATTCATATACAGAAAAAGGTGTGTTGATGTGGATAGTTTTGTAACAGGACGTACCATATTGTGATGCTCCCCTCTCCCCTGTCTCAAATAATTCAAACATTCTGCATCTCCCCGTCTTTACCCGTCAACTTGGTTGAATCCAAAACAGAACATCATGGCGATTGATGGTAAGTAGGCCAATAACGGTCTCTTATTCTCATTAATAACTTCTACCTTTAATTTCACAATAGTGCACTTGTATGCGATCAGAAACGTGTGAAAACAGATTCCATAAAAGGGCTGGTGATGTGTTAGGTTTCTAAAACAGGATTCTAAAAGTTTTAGCCTGTTGTGATTTCGTTTTGCTGACGGTGAGACGGCGAGTACTCTGTAATCCCGGAGCCGCACTGTTACAAAGCTGACCACTTCGTCTGTCCCACGAGCGGCTCATATGGTGCTGAAAGAACAGCTCCCGCGGTGCTGTGGAAGCTCCGAAAAATTCTAGACGTATTGACGTTATTTCACATGACTTAAATATGTACTTACTATTAAAACCAATAGGTACTTCATGCTGTGCAGGAAAGAATAAGTAAGATATTTAAGAACTTTTTGTCTAGAATGAAATGATAGAAGAAGCGAAAAGACGAAAGGAAAATAAAATGCGAAATAACTGTATTCTGGTATGCATAATCAGTATACCTGCGAAAAAATATCAATCGCTAGCCATTTATACAGAATTTATGACGGCGTGTTTGCGTCGGGACAAGAATGGGTTTCAAAAGGTCTTATTTGGCTGCTATATGTGTGTTAAGCACGCGTAACTTGGAGTGGTCAACTAAGCTTCCAACATATCTAACGAACTTGTCGTTAAATCGCGGGTACCTTTGGCATTCGATGGTGCATAATTTGGATAACTGTAAGTCTGTCACAGCTGTTCGGTGGTCAGGGCATATTGCAGGCGATCGTCTACAATAAACCTCCCCCACCGTTTTCTTCGGAATTTTGTAATTAGATTGCGCATAATTGTGACTTCGAGGCGAACACAGTGGATGTAATAGCTTGACTCTGGTAGAATAGGTTGTAACAATCCTGTCTTGTCTGAATAGTTGTTGCCCCCCCCATATTCTGTATCATCCCAAATGGCATACATACAGACTCCCACGTCAGACACCCACAACCTAGCCTACTTAAATCAAGAGCGAGTCAACAGCAACGAGGTGAAAATTCCGACTCTCCTCTCTCGGTATATGGAGTGTTTAATGTGGTACAAAGCGTGATTTCCCGACTGTAGTATTTAATTCCCAGAATGGCAGAATACCGTTTTCTCGGTTGGCAGAAGATGGTCCTTGGTGTTATGCGTTAGCTCTCGCTATCCGTCCAACTACTTCCCCCTATGACAATTGTTGTTGTTTCCAGGTCTAACAATATATGTTTAGAATAGATAAAACACAATTTCATCCTGCTGTTAAAATAGTGACGTTTTTATTAATAACGTAATAATATCAACAACAACAATAATAATAATAATAATAATAATAATTAATATTATTAATAATAATAATTAATAATGCTATATATAATATTAAGCAACAATAACTGTAATTGTATTATTTTTGTGAATTCAGTCGTCATACGTTCTTGTTTTCTTTGCTTTGAGATTTAAGTAGTTAAATGAACAATGCCTAAAACAAGAGAAGGTGGACATATGATGATGCACTCTGATTCATGTGGTTTGATTTCACCTTACACTTACCTGCGCTGCGCTGTCTGATGATCTAGTGGGATGGGTAGCTGTGATTTCCTAGCAGTGACCACGCTGCCAAAAGGCTGGCATGTGAGTCAAGTACTCTTTGAACTTGTTGGCAAAGAGTGGAGGTCGTCATGGCACAAAGGCACAGTCCTGTGAATAAGTCATCGGGAATAAGATTTCTGAATAAGTCATCGGGATCTGAGCCGAAAGCGGCAGAATTTCTCTCTTAACCCGGACTTCTGTGCCAGGCTGGTTTATACATTCACCCAATATGAGGCCGCAGCCCACACATGTGCTTCTGACGTGTGCGTGTGCGTGTGCGTGTGCGTGTGCGTGTGCGTGTGCGCTGGAAATGAAAGAAGAAAACTATTATAAACTAAAATAAATCATTAAAAAACAACTGAAGAAGGAGGTAAAGAAATCTCTTCAAATTAAAGCGTGTTCCGAAAACAAAAT